>JAWPHD010011537.1:0-83072 GCA_037043455.1 Cyrtodaria siliqua
GCGACAAGCACAAATTATTCACGCGTTTTTTTCACGCGCATAAATTCGACGTTTGCGTGACGTCTTATTACAACTTCAACTGCTGATGCTTCAGTTAAACTTTTTAACGTCAATTGCTGCTTCTCATGAGTTAAAAATAAGAAATTATTATTAAATTAACTTAAAAATATGTATTTTGAAAGTCTCGTTGAATCTCTCAAAATCTCTCCAAAATCGCCCAAAACTAGAGGGCGATTTTAAACGTCCTATTTTCCCCAGGCCCTGGTTCTGGATCCGTGAAGCATAGCGTAACGAAGAAATCAGAAGCGGGCCGGGTGACCAAGGCTATCTCAGACCAGGCAGCTGCCATTTTTCTACTTTGTCTTTGGGCTAAATGAAACTCGGCTAGGGTGGAATTAAATCAGACAGGTTGAAATATTCCTGTACACACAGCTAATTTATATCCCCGCTTTCACAAACTGAAGTGGGGGCTAAATAGGAATCACGTCTGTAACGTCACGTTGCGTCCAGTTAAACATTTTTGTCGCGTAACACTTTTTGATTAAGAGCATTTCTCAAACAGTTTTGAATGGGTTGTTCCCAAACTTCATATACTCATAACAACTGATGATCTTATGTCCCTCTACAACACTCATGGTTGATTGTCTAATTTACTACAGAATTATGGCCCTTTGTTGCGGGGTTATTCATCAACTTCTGTGATAGTTCTAGTTTTACCATTCAGTCTTCTTTATTTTAAACAGAGTTTTGTTTCTTGCTTGCCGTTTAACCCACATTCAAGTGATGTGATGATAAGCTGCATTTGTTCTGAGAAATCAAAGAACCAGATAACTATTATGTCTGACTATTTGGCAATATGTTAATGACAGCATCCCTCGGAATCAATAAAACGTTCATGCAGCTGAAAAGAGCATTTTTTTCTTCAGTTGGGAGAGACGTGTGGATGGGCGTGGCAGGGTGTACTATGTTGACCACAACACACGAACCACCACATGGCAGCGACCCAGCATGGACTTCGTGCAGAACGTCCAGAACTGGCAGCAATGGAACAACAACTCGCGTAACCAGGCTTATGAACAGTTGCAAAACAGGTCTTTATTCAACTCGACATTGATGCCAACCTCAACCTCACAGGCTCCACAAGCACCTCCAGAGAGCACCGACTCCCTGGGGATTCTCCCTGATGGATGGGGTAAGATTAACCATTCTTTCATACTGGATAAGGATTTCTTGCATACCGGATATGGTTATCCACATTTTACATGAGTGATGGAAAATCTGATCTTAACACATGTAGCAAGATAAAAGTCACACGGTGGCAACATTGGTGTTGATAACATAAACAATTGCATGATGGCATTGCTTAAATAAACATATATAATTGTTGGCATGTCAGTGCGCAAAATGTCAATGGTATGCAAGTATTAAAGGATCAATCGTGGGCAACCGGTTCAAAGGGTAATTCCAACTCTCTATGAAACTTGTTTAATTGGAAATGAGGCAGAGACTTGGTTCCGATAAACAGTTATACCATGTGTTGAAATTACCGTTCTTCGCAAGGCATCTATGAAATATTCTTATTGGATTTTTTTGAGACGAACACTGTTTAATTGTGAATAATTTCTCTGGTCATGCCTAATTGGTTTGAAAGTGTTAAGTGAGAAACGGTTTTAAATGCCTGATGATCTTGGTGTACAGTCAACAGTATTAAAGACACCTTTTTCACTGTTTTTTTCCTTGAATTTTATGTAAAACCCCAGTAAAATTCCCAATTTCTTAAAAAAAATGTGCTAAAATTCTCACTTGTGACGGTATGGGTCATGTTCCCAAAATAATAATAATAAAAAAACACTGCATGTCCTCTCATCAAAGTGGAAAAGAGCAGGCATTTATCTGTTTGGAACTGAATTGGATTTTGTAGTACAACCACCGACATTTCGCAAACCAGCTGGATAATACCTCACATAAAGATTTCTAGGCCCCTGAGGCCCCTGAGGGATCAAACCTACAGTGGTGCAAGTAGTTTCAAGTCAGACTCTAACCACGAACACCCTATATGATTATCTGTTTTGTGGCAAGGACGTTGGACATGAAAGATAATGATGATAGTAGAGTATGTAATAAGTTGCAGCTTAGCAGGGCTGTACAAATCAGGTAGCCCAACGCTCGGGACAAGTGTCTTTTACCGGCGGGCAAGAGTCTCTTTGCAAAATGTTAGTCCCGGGCAAGTGGAATTGTCAAAACAAAAATAGTAAGTCAGACCAGTGCTAAAAATGATCGAGAAATATACTGACTCAGACGAAGATAACTGCAGTTTTATATTCCCCTTTCAGTGGGGTTTTATTAGCCCTAGCCATTTTTAGCTCGACTGATCAGAGATCAGCAGAGCTTATGCCGTGGTGCGGCGTCCGTCTGTCCGTCCGTCTGTCCGTAAACTTTTATTTGTAGCGACTACTCCTCTGAAACTACTAGATGGATATTCATGAAACTTTAAAGAAATGTTGCCCATTAAGTCTAGTTGATCCTAGCAAAAATTCATGTTGATGTGAAATCCAAGATGGCCGCCAAAGCTAAAAATAGAGTTTTAAAATACAAGTTTGTAGTGACTACTTCTTGAAAACTATAAGTGATATTGATATGGATCTTTTTCTAAAATGATCAGCATGACATGATGTTGGTCCTTGTCAAAAATCGTTTTGATTCGACGTTAAACATGGCTGCCAGCGGCCATCTTTGTTTACATAGAGTTATATTGTAAAAACTTGTAGCGACTACTCCTCTGAAACTACTTGGCGGATTTGCATGAAACTTTACAGGAATGTTGCTCTTAATGTCTTATTGATCCTAGCAAAATTTAGATTATTAAAAAATAAGTTTGTAGCGACTACTTCTTGAAAACTATAAGTGATATTGATATGGGACTTTTTCTAAAACTGCTTGACGGATTTTCATGAAACTTCACAGGAATGTAGCTCTCGATGTCTAATTGATCCTAGCAAAATTTCAGATGGGCCGGAAATTCAAGATGGCCGCCACGGCTAAAAATAAATTTTCAAAAAACAAGTTTGTAGCGACTACTTCCTGAAATCAAAATCAATCAGTAGAGCTTCAAGGTCATTGACCTCTTGTTTGTCTAGTACGGCATCATCTACCCCTCTGCCTTCCCCTCCAACAGTATCTGCAGTCGCCCTATTCTTTGCCCCGTAACCAAACAGGGCCCCCGGAACCACACGGGGCATAATAAATATTTCAGTAATTTAAGTAAACATGTGGCCTGTTCATTTTAAATCGGGGCCTGTCAATTTTCAGAAACAACAAGTCCAGGGCCTGCCTTTTAAAAAAATAATATGTGAGCACTGAGTGACATTCGACGAAATTTTAATCAAAAATGGAACAACTGGAAAATATTTCCAGAATTTCACCACAATTTCTATATATAGAAACTTCATTATGCAGTCGAAAAGTTAGCCCTAACAGTACATGCATGGTATTTATTTCCGATAAAACATTGAATTGTGCAAGTGTATGCATCGAGAGACTTTTTTGTGTGTGACTATTGATAGCTTAATTTCTTGTTGGAAAAAACTGTAAAACGAAGCTTTCATTTTATTGTTAATGTATGTCCTTCTTTCAGAGAAAAGAGCGGATGCTAATGGGCGTGTTTATTTTGTCAATCATAAAAACAGAACCACACAATGGGAGGATCCCAGGACTCAAGGGTAAGATCATTTTAATTGTATTGTGGGTTTTTTACTTGATTGTTATAAACTTGCAGAGAGATCTTTTGTTTTTGAAACTGCAATTTATGAATGATTTTCGAGTTTCTCTTTCAAAAATATTGCCAAGGGGATAGGATGAATAATCTGTTATAAATTATGATAATTTGCCCTTGTTTATCTAGCTATCTATCTTTCAGTATATATATAGCGCTTCCATGGCCGGGATGGTATAAACGCTGCGTTTTGAAACTTTTTTATCTCTCATCGCATTGAATCCCACTGGGAGCTAGACGTGTGAGAAAGTGTTGATTCTTATCGATGGTGGGTTGATATACAGTACTGGTTCGACCCAGGAAAAAGTTGGTTGTCTGCCACCACCACGATAAAAATTGATTGTCAGACATGTATATCGCCTTGAATGTGATTAAAATGACGTACAAAACACCATTAAA
Source organism: Cyrtodaria siliqua (assembly GCA_037043455.1). Lineage (NCBI taxonomy): Eukaryota > Metazoa > Mollusca > Bivalvia > Adapedonta > Hiatellidae > Cyrtodaria > Cyrtodaria siliqua. Next base: position 4,172 of record JAWPHD010011537.1, read on the forward strand.
GCAACCAACCAATCTTTTTATACTGCTCTCAAGTTATGATCATCATGATGGTTATGATGGTGGCATATGAAAGTTTGGCATCAGTCCCGCTTTAGCCCTGACCTCATAATCTAAATTTTGCATGATCCTTTATATGTACTTGTGCTTTCAGTATTATACAAGAGGATCCGCTCCCTGAGGGCTGGGAGATGAGATATACGGCAGAGGGCGTCAGATACTTTGTAGATCACAATACAAAAACAACCACATTCCAAGATCCCAGAGGGGGCCCTTCAAAGGGGTATGTTGTCATATTTAGTTGGCTAATATATAAATAGCAGTATATATCCCCATAAAACTGCAATACAATGAGATTAAAGTATAACATTCCAACTTCCTAAACCTATAATGTCAGGTTAAAAATAATTTGTTTTTGAATCATTTAAATAAACTTATCATTTGAACTTGAGATAATCTCAGCAGAGCCTTTTACCATGTATAGACCTTGTATATGTTTGAACCTGTCTTGGTTAACTCCCATAAAAATAATTTTATAATCAGTATAAATTAAACTAACGGTTTTAGTCAGAAAAACAAAATGGTGTTTTCACTAACTTTTTCTGTGCAAGTCATTGTTTACCAGTAAGATATAAAAATGAAAAAGTTACAAATTATTTATAGATGTTTTTCTTCCGGCTTTTTTGTTTTAAGCGCATTTCTATTTTTTTCATTGTTCTGGAACACAAATTATTATTTATTGTTTTCTGTTTACAGATTTGAATTTATCGTTTTACAATTTAGTTGACTTATTTCAGACCCAAGGGGGCTTATGGTGTGCCTATACAGTACGAGCGTAGTTTCCGCTGGAAGCTTGGTCAGTTTCGCTACCTGTGTCAGTCAAATGCTTTACCAGGTCATGTCAAGGTGACGGTGTCCAGGGATAATCTTTTTGAAGATTCTTTTGCTCAGGTTTGTTTCCTTTGTTGCTATCTATGTTCTATTAAGTTATGAAACTCATTGCCTACTAGCCATTTTAAAGAAAAAGGCACTACTACCAGATAGTTAAACAGAACTTGAAACATTATTGCACGTTGGGTAGTGTACCTCAATGTCATCAATGCTTGATTGATATTGACTTCGTTATTAAAACGCATAACTGATTAGTAAATTTTGTAAGACATACACATTTTTGTGTTAAATCATGCTCACAACGTTCTCACACATTCTAAAAATGACCCAAAATGGTCCGCTCAGTACCTGACAGACCAGCAAGTTCGCCGAATTGTTTCTTTTGTACTGTCTGCGTGATAGTCATTTAATCAACAGTCACAGTGTTCTATTTCCGGGACACCGAAATGTGCGGTAAATGTGATTTAAAGTTAATTATCATGTGACTTAGGCCTAAAACAAATTCATTTAAAATGTATGATCATATGAACAGTATTACGAGTATATATAGCGTCTCCGTGGCCGAATGGTTAACGACTGCGTTGTAAACCTTTGCCTCTCACAGCTGCGGGTTCGAATCCCATTGGGAGCTCGCCTTGTAACTGTTTCTTACGTATGACAAGAGGTGTGCAGTACTGGTTCTACCCAGGAAAAGTGAGTGGTCTGCCTCCACCACAAAAAATCGACCGTCATATATATAAACCTTACTTGTTGAAAATGACGTAAAACACCATATAAACAAAACGAGTATATATATAAGCTAAATGAAACCATAGACCATTTGGGCTTCAGGAGGGCCCCTTACCAAGTGACAACTGCCTCTTGAAACCCCATCTCACTCTTGACTTCCATTGAACCTTGACAGCTATGCCTTGCGTGTTCAAACAAATTGTGGATTTATTAAAAATGTTATAAACCATTATTTTCGATCCCACTGCAGTCAGTTGTGCAATACACCTTTATAAATATGCTTGGTGGCCATTGTATTATTCATAGTTCATTGTTGTTGAGAAAATAGTGTAGCAATATTGTGTCAATGGGCTTCTAATCTTTACCACAAGCAAACAGTTGCTTTATGAATTATTGAACTGAAGTATGAACTCCTGGTGTGCAAATATGTCCTTATTGACATGTAATTGATTTCTTGACAATCAATGTTATTTTATTATACAGTGATATGCATTTTAATCAATATTAATGTGACCTTTCATTCCTCTTGCAAATACATTGTCACTTTGATGTTTTTAATAAATAGAGGATATTTGTTTGATTTGAGTGAATATAGGATTTATTTTCATCGAGAAGTGAGAAAACCGAAAACTTATATTTTCACAAGTGCTTTAGCACGATTGAAAATATTTGATTTTTCTCACTTCGAGGTGAAAATAAATCCTATATTCACGACAAACCAACAAATATTCTGTTTATTATATAGAATCTATTCACAACCTGGAAATTTATGCAGAAAACATATAATGCGCCGAAACAATGATGTCAATAACAACAACGTAAACAACGTCAACAGTTGCATGACGTCATTTTGAGTGAAAATATTTTCACTTGAAATATAAGCAATGAAAATATAAGGCTTTATTTTAATCATAAAATCCACTATTTCACTGGAAAGTATATAATAATGTGTCATATCTTCTATTCCAGATTATGCGTCTGCAGCCTTTTGATCTGCGGCGACGGTTATATATCATCTTTAAAGGGGAAGAGGGGTTAGATTATGGTGGTGTAGCCAGGTGAGTGTGAATGTAGGATAAAATATGCTGTCTGCTTGTCGTGTCGTCTGCTTATCATTGTCGTCTGCTTGTCATAATTTTTTTCACTTTTATCATGCTTCACTGCACTTGAGCACAGTAACAGTTCCTGTATGTTGGGAGAAAGAATGACTGTAAAAAAATAGCACAACAGAGTAATAATGATGGAAGTCGCCTGTTCAAGCCGGGCTGGTGCCACTATGTTTCATTGGTATATTCTTATGCAAGACACTTTCTGAAAGTTTAAAGTTTCGTTGAGCCTGGTCCATTGGATGGGGCCATAAACTGGGTGGTCCTGTGTTTCCAAGTCTGTACGCTGAGCTCGTTAAAGAACCATATGTATCTATTGATTATAATATATATATAAAAAAAAGGGCAGGTTAATACTTGATTCCATTGTTTTTATTTCCTCTCTCTCGGGGTGGCTGTAAATATCTATAATGTGTTGTACTTTCCTCTTTTAAATGCCTCAGTGGCCGGGATAGTAAAGCCACTGCATCTAAAACTTTCTCACCTCTCACTGCTGCAGGTTCGAATCTCACAGGGAGCTCGATTTGTGAAGTGAGAAAGAGGCGATTCTTAAGGATGGCGGAAGGTATATAGTACTGGTTCTACCCAGGAAAGATAAGGTGGTCTGCCGCTACCACAAAATAAATCCGATCATCATATATGGCCTAAAATATGCTAAAAATGGCGTAAAACACTGTTTAAACACATCTTTCAAATGTTGATCTGCAGCCAAAGGTATAAATAAATTGTCAGACTTAACCTTTTTAATATAAAAGATATAGGCTGTGTTTTGATATTTATCAAGTTGTTTTACCTTGCAGGGAATGGTTTTTCCATTTGTCTCATGATGTGTTGAACCCCATGTACTGTCTGTTTGAGTATGCAAGTAACAGCAACTACAGTTTGCAAATCAATGCAGCGTCCAACGTCAACCCAGATCACTTGGTCTACTTTCGTTTTATTGGTAGATTTATTGCAATGGTAAGTTTATTTATATTTAAATGTGAAACTGTACAGCGTATCATCTTGTTATAAAGGGACACATGACAATATTTATTTTTGTTAAAGGGACACATGGCAATCTTGATTTTTTAAAAACTCACCGCGTCCTGTGACTTTATCATTTCTTGGTATTTCTTCATCACACTTTCAGTATATACTCAGTCATCATGACATCATCGATATGACCATACTAACATATAAAGGTCAAGGTCCCACTGAAGTTTATTATATGGGTTAAATACTCATTTTTTTCTTCACGAAAACTTTGGCAAATTTGTCAAGGTCATTTATCTGGGTCCAAAAAACTTTGTTATACTGACAAACGCTGACAGGTGACACCGTATTCCGCAGAACCCCCATCTAGTTCTACATAGCATGCATTTGTTCAATCATTAATATTATTAAATTATAAGAAAAGAATGAGATTGTTTCTGCATATTACTGCATATTTTACCTTGTATAGTACGCACCCGTGTATAATACGCACCCCCTTCTCGGAGGTCAAAACTGGGGTAAAAAAGTTGTTTCCGTGTATAATACGCATCAAAATATTAGTTTTCCTCGATGAACCATTCGACGAAAATAAAAGGTTAAAAAAAAAATTCAAAAAAATTCACAATCGCGAAAATTAGCGTACAAAAGAAAACAACACCGGAACAATTAATTTCTTCAATCATTAATTGCCAATCTTCAGGGGAGTACCTATCTTGTATCATCTCATTAACTCATCAAAGAGCCGATTATAATGCCGCAGATAATTGTCCGTAATCCGATAATTACATCTACTAAAACTACAGACCTAAAACAAACAAAGTCGTTGGTTACCGCGATTCATTACGCCGATTATACTAACATTGTATATTCACGGGAACCAGTGCTTATCATAAGTGTAATCATACGTGTAACGCATGATCAGTTACCTGTACCCGGTCGCTAAATCTAGTAAAGGTCACACGACGTGTCAAAGTGCATCCTCAGAAATAGTCGCCACTTACGGCAACTTCAAAGGATTATAGAAATAGAATAACCAATTTTACCCATGTTTAAAGTGGGTCTATACTGCAGCCGAGGTGCGATGTTGTTTGGCCCAATTATCAATCATCAAATGTGTACCGGTAAGCCTGTTTTCACAAGCATTATTGAATAATTGCCATTTCAAAGTAGGGTGATTCTGCCTTTCTAGGCCGTCTAAAATATATGTCTTTCAAAATAAAGTAAAAACTTCATTAATTTTTTATAAAATATTAAATAAAATCCTATAAATATTAGAATAGAATAGAACTGTAACAATACTGCATGTACCAGTCTAAACAGCTGGAAGTCACGTGATATTACGTCACGCGATATAAACAACAAACCGAGGGACGATTTTTCACACAATTTATTGAAGTTTTACAACAAACATGCAAACATTTATACAAAAACAAGCATCATAATACACTTTATTCATTTATAATTCGAATTAAGTCAATATATTACTTATATGAAGCGAGTAAATTACGAAAAAAGTGTGTATTGTCGGTATTCACAATTTTCTGTCTCGATGTCTGTTCGTCGTCAAGGGGTTTTTCTTCCCAGACATCGATTTTCTGCAAGAAAAAAAGAGTTTTTTTTATTGTTTCCTTATATTGTACGCACCCCCCTTTCGGAAACCGTAAAAGTGGTAAAAAATCTGCGTACTATACAAGGTAAAATATGGTACTGTTGATTATATTGCACCGTTAATATATTTAAACCTATGGTAGAATAAGAAGAGAAAATGAAAACTTAAAATGTTATTTTAATTGTATAAAGCAGGTTTAAAGTCAAACTGATATCAGATTAATAAATTGAGATGCTAATTGTAATGCCAGGGATGTTTGTGCATTTTTGGAAGTGGGGCCTTTTGAATTGGGATTCAATTGGGATTTTATATTTAATTTGCCTAAATAGCTTTGTTTTTCATCAAGCTTCTAAACTAGAAGAATGGTATTAAAAGCACTTGCAAAATAGCGCAAGTGCTTCAAAAGTTTACTCACATTTTCAGAAATTGACAGGCAAATAGCTAAACAGCTTACATTTAGCCCTGTTATATTGCACCAAGCAGGTTTCAAGTTAAAAATGATAATGGGATAATAAATCGAGGCGCTTATTTTAATGTGTGATAACTAATTCATGATTCTTTTATGTCCCTTGAAACATGATTGGGCACAAAAGCATTGTGTATGGCAGGGAATGAAAATTTGTTTCTGAGTTAGTTATTTCAATTGTCAGATTTATAAATAATTTATCTGAATTTCCACTCTTCCTGCTTCAGTGAGCACTCGTCATGGTGAGCGGGTGAGTGGAATTTCCGTGCCCTGGCTATACAAATGTTTGTTGGTTATTATTCATCAAATTGATTTTCATCTGGAATTGAGAACAGTGATCTTTTCACAATAAAGAAAATTTAATTTCCATGTAGTGATTAGTCCGTCTGTCTGTAATATATCTGATATATGTGTCTGTCATTAGGGTTTGTTTCGGGTTAGGTTTTTCTATAAAAAGCAAAGCAGATAAATAGTTTCCATGGATTTATCTCGCAAGTTTTCTGTTCCTTTAAGGGATCCTTTTTCGGGGTAATCTGTTTCGAAAGACAAAGGATTATCCACATAAACCCATTCTGTAAATATGTCCATCTGTAAATATGTCCATCCATTCATCACACTTGTGTCTTAATCACAAGCCCAGTAATCGACGTCATCAGCAGGTGCACGAGATGATCATCCGTAGCGAAGATTTGTCTCGACTCGGTAGGTAAACACACGCATTTCAGCTCTAATTCTCAGTCCATAAACATATAATTGTGCCTAAAGTATGCCAATCAATGGTAAAAAGACTCAGTTAATATTCACTTCTGCTAATACTTAGCGAATTGAGAGCAGAATCAAAGAAAGTTAAAAATGAAAAAAAATCCGCTGAGAATCATCTTGCTAAAATAACTTTCTTTGATTCTGCTCTCAATTCGCTAAGTATTAGCAGAAGTGAATATTAACCGAGTCTTTTTACCATTGATTGGCATACTTCAGGCACTATTATATCTTTATGGACTGAGAATTAGAGCTGAAATGCGTGTGTTTACTTACCGAGTCGAGACAGATCTTCGCTACGGATGATCATCTCGTGCACCTGCTGATGACGTCGAACTGGGCTTGTAATCACAAAACTTCCAAACCAATGGGTGGATTTGGATTTCTTTTTGCATAAATGCTTATCGGTGTGTAGCGTTCAACTCCTACACCAAGGCCACCTATGCCAGGTCACCTATGCCAAGGCCACCTATGTCAAGGTCACACTTAGACTTCAAAGCTCAAAGTTTGGAATCTTACTGTTTTTGCCATATCTCCTTTATATAATAAAACCAATGGGCAGATTTGAACTTTTGCATTTATACTGCTTTAAAGTACATCCGGGGCATTTTATTTGAATTTCTGACATTTCTTATATATTTGATATGGTAACCAGTCCGTATAAAATATAATATTTTTATTTCTCTCTACCGTGAAAATATAAGGTTTAATTCCAATATTTTAGTTTATGTTTGTATTAACCCTTAACCCGCTACATATATATAATTGACTGTTCTTTCTTTTAATTAAGACCAGTCCATTTATGTGACAAAGGTTTTTTTGGGGGGAAAATTACTGATCAGCAGCCGGACATTGTAAACCCGAAATCAGCCTGCGAGTGACATTGTAAACCCTGATCAGCCTGCGAGTAATTGTAAACCCTGATCAGCCTGCGAGTTACTCGCAGGCTGATCTGGGTTTACAATGGACAAGGCTGATCTGGGTTTACAATGGATGCAAAGGCTATTATAGTCTTGCTTTAATAGCGGGTTAAGGGTTAAATAATAAGACATGGCCATGGCCAATCACTGCCTAGTAATATCTTGCCTTTGTAGACAGTGGCAATATTTATAACTATTTTAGAACTTCACAACTTCAAATGTTCCTTTTCTCTAAACTATCTGTTAATCCCTTTCAGGCACTATACCATGGCAAGTTCATCGACAGTGGCTTTACTCTACCGTTTTACAAACGAATGTTAAATAAAAAGCTTATCCTGAAAGATTTAGAGTCTATAGACGCTGAATTCTACAGTTCCCTAGTATGGATAAAGTAAGTCTGTAGTGTAATTTTTATGGGGCCCGTGTTTAAAATAAGATTTTCTAGCATGTGTAAAAGGAGGATAGTTTTCTGGTATTCAAGGACACAGCCCCCATCCCCACTCCCCTCCCCCACACAAACACCACCACGAATTCCTTTTAGAAAGTAAACAAAAATACAGGTGTTTTTAATTGTACACTACTCAACTTTTATAATCTGTCACCCAGGTTTTTTAAAAATAACACGAATACTTAAAACTGGAAATCATCGAAACACATACCAATATTTTATTAAGTTTATCAACAAGATTTTAGTCCAGACAAGGAAGATTAAGTTTTATAAATCGCTAGCGAGATTTGTTAAACGACGCCAGTTAAAATTTCAAATGAAAATATGAATTATTAAAAAATATATAATTCTTTGAAAAGTGACCGATTATAAATGTTGAGTAGTGTATTAAACTGGGCCCACTATTGCAAATATTTTATTAAGTCGCAATTGTTTGCATGGTATATTATACGATATGTTCAGGCAGACCTTAATATTTATCATATGTGACATCTTCCTTTATAAAATGCATTTATATTACGTTAAAATAAGTTTAATGCGTCACATAATTTGCAGTGTGTACACTTAAATACCATGTTACATATCTGAAGTGCAACAACCAAATGACGTTGTGCTTTCTCTCACAAAATGGCGTCATTTAACAGGCATGTTGGCAACATAAAAGTGACATTTTTACGTGGTATGGCTGTTATGTGATATTAAAACGGAATCTTATAATTGTGACTGTATTATTGACAAACTCATTGGCAGACCCTGGCATGGTATCCTAACAATTTATCTTTAATAGTCATTTAGTGAGTCATAAACACAGTCTCTCGTATAGGATCCTGTATGTTGTTGTCATAAACACAGTCTCTCGTATAGGATCCTGTATGTTGTTGTCATAAACACAGTCTCTCGTATAGGATCCTGTATGTTGTTGTCATAAACACAGTCTCTCGTATAGGATCCTGTATGTTGTTGTCATAAACACAGTCTCTCGTATAGGATCCTGTATGTTGTTGTCATAAACACAGTCTCTCGTATAGGATCCTGTATGTTGTTGTCATAAACACAGTCTCTCGTATAGGATCCTGTATGTTGTTGTCATAAACACAGTCTCTCGTATAGGATCCTGTATGTTGTTGTCATAAACACAGTCTCTCGTATAGGATCCTGTATGTTGTTGTCATAAACACAGTCTCTCGTATAGGATCCTGTATGTTGTTGTCATAAACACAGTCTCTCGTATAGGATCCTGTATGTTGTTGTCATAAACACAGTCTCTCGTATAGGATCCTGTATGTTGTTGTCATAAACACAGTCTCTCGTATAGGATCCTGTATGTTGTTGTCATAAACACAGTCTCTCGTATAGGATCCTGTATGTTGTTGTCATAAACACAGTCTCTCGTATAGGATCCTGTATGTTGTTGTCATAAACACAGTCTCTCGTATAGGATCCTGTATGTTGTTGTCATAAACACAGTCTCTCGTATAGGATCCTGTATGTTGTTGTCATAAACACAGTCTCTCGTATAGGATCCTGTATGTTGTTGTCATAAACACAGTCTCTCGTATAGGATCCTGTATGTTGTTGTCATAAACACAGTCTCTCGTATAGGATCCTGTATGTTGTTGTCATAAACACAGTCTCTCGTATAGGATCCTGTATGTTGTTGTCATAAACACAGTCTCTCGTATAGGATCCTGTATGTTGTTGTCATAAACACAGTCTCTCGTATAGGATCCTGTATGTTGTTGTCATAAACACAGTCTCTCGTATAGGATCCTGTATGTTGTTGTCATAAACACAGTCTCTCGTATAGGATCCTGTATGTTGTTGTCATAAACACAGTCTCTCGTATAGGATCCTGTATGTTGTTGTCATAAACACAGTCTCTCGTATAGGATCCTGTATGTTGTTGTCATAAACACAGTCTCTCGTATAGGATCCTGTATGTTGTTGTCATAAACACAGTCTCTCGTATAGGATCCTGTATGTTGTTGATGTTTTATTATGTTGTTGTCATAAACACAGTCTCTCGTATAGGATCCTGTATGTTGTTGTCATAAACACAGTCTCTCGTATAGGATCCTGTATGTTGTTGTCATAAACACAGTCACTCGTATAGGATCCTGTATGTTGTTGTCATAAACACAGTCACTCGTATAGGATCCTGTATGTTGTTGTCATAAACACAGTCACTCGTATAGGATCCTGTATGTTGTTGTCATAAACACAGTCACTCGTATAGGATCCTGTATGTTGTTGTCATAAACACAGTCACTCGTATAGGATCCTGTATGTTGTTGTCATAAACACAGTCTCTCGTATAGGATCCTGTATGTTGTTGTCATAAACACAGTCTCTCGTATAGGATCCTGTATGTTGTTGTCATAAACACAGTCTCTCGTATAGGATCCTGTATGTTGTTGATGTTTTATTATGTTGTTGTCATAAACACAGTCTCTCGTATAGGATCCTGTATGTTGTTGTCATAAACACAGTCTCTCGTATAGGATCCTGTATGTTGTTGTCATAAACACAGTCACTCGTATAGGATCCTGTATGTTGTTGTCATAAACACAGTCACTCGTATAGGATCCTGTATGTTGTTGTCATAAACACAGTCACTCGTATAGGATCCTGTATGTTGTTGTCATAAACACAGTCACTCGTATAGGATCCTGTATGTTGTTGTCATAAACACAGTCACTCGTATAGGATCCTGTATGTTGTTGTCATAAACACAGTCTCTCGTATAGGATCCTGTATGTTGTTGTCATAAACACAGTCTCTCGTATAGGATCCTGTATGTTGTTGTCATAAACACAGTCTCTCGTATAGGATCCTGTATGTTGTTGATGTTTTATTATGTTGTTGTCATAAACACAGTCTCTCGTATAGGATCCTGTATGTTGTTGTCATAAACACAGTCTCTCGTATAGGATCCTGTATGTTGTTGTCATAAACACAGTCACTCGTATAGGATCCTGTATGTTGTTGTCATAAACACAGTCACTCGTATAGGATCCTGTATGTTGTTGTCATAAACACAGTCACTCGTATAGGATCCTGTATGTTGTTGTCATAAACACAGTCACTCGTATAGGATCCTGTATGTTGTTGTCATAAACACAGTCACTCGTATAGGATCCTGTATGTTGTTGTCATAAACACAGTCACTCGTATAGGATCCTGTATGTTGTTGTCATAAACACAGTCTCTCGTATAGGATCCTGTATGTTGTTGTCATAAACACAGTCTCTGGTATAGGATCCTGTATGTTGTTGTCATAAACACAGTCTCTCGTATAGGATCCTGTATGTTGTTGTCATAAACACAGTCTCTCGTATAGGATCCTGTATGTTGTTACAGTCTCTCGTATAGGATCCTGTATGATGTTACAGTCTCTCGTATAGGATCCTGTATGTTGTTACAGTCTCTCGTATAGGATCCTGTATGTTGTTGATGTTTTATTATGTTGTGTCATAAACACAGTCTCTGGTATAGGATCCTGTATGTTGTTGTCATAAACACAGTCTCTCGTATAGGATCCTGTATGTTGTTGTCATAAACACAGTCTCTCGTATAGGATCCTGTATGTTGTTACAGTCTCTCGTATAGGATCCTGTATGTTGTTACAGTCTCTCGTATAGGATCCTGTATGTTGTTGTCATAAACACAGTCTCTCGTATAGGATCCTGTATGTTGTTGATGTTTTATTATGTTGTGTCTAACCTGGCTTACAGAGATAACGATATCGAGGAATGTGGGCTGGAGTTGACGTTTTCTGCAGACTTTGAAATCCTCGGGAAGATTGAACAGCACGATCTGAAGGAAGGCGGAGCAGATATAAACGTCACTAATGAAAACAAGGAAGAATACATCAAGTTAGTAAACACTTCTGGGCTATAGGGGTGAAATATACTGAACAAAAAAAGTTTAGCGCCACTTTTTAGGGACATTAGATTAAACAAATGAACGTTGAAATAATTGTTTGAAGATATTAGAAATGCTAGGTAAATTTTCAAAAAATTGTGTTATTATTTCCTGAGCGAAGTATCACAATTACCTCCCATATATTGAAAACAACATATTTTATTAAACAAACATATTGCTTTGAACACATTTAATGTCATTGACAAGACTTGCCTATTCTGTCATTGTTTAAAAACTGCTGAAATGTGTTCACAAACGGTTGTTATTCTCAAACAGAAACATTTCAGATTTCGTAGTTTTAAAATTACCTCCCTTTTCATTGAAATAAGAACGATTTTCGATAACCTATAAAAGTATGTTCAAATCATTTACTTTATTATTATCACCAACTTTGTTTACAAATGACTTATTATTGGTCATATCTACGTCACTTTATCATTGACCCCGAGCATACACGGCTTTGTATCTCGTCTATGGAAATGACATACATTTTATGTGGAAAGATTATTTTGCTTAGTATATGGTGCTACAGTTGCAGTTTGTGATAATATCCTACTGATATAGTACAGGGTCTTCCACAGGCCATTTAAGAGCACATTCCCCTATCTCTTAATTCTAAAATCTTAATTTCCCCTTACTCCTATCCTTTGATCTCTCTGCCCTATCCCGGTCTATAAATAGCTCCTTGTATGCTATACTTCTTGAAAATCCTTTCATATACTCAAATGGCTTCTTAACAAAGACCGTATTTCTTTAATTACATACTTCTTCAGTGTGGATTCAAATTCAACCATAGTCTCTTTAATTAAAAATCCATTAATGCTGATTAGACACTTCTTCAATGTGGAATTGCATTTCAACCTTAATCTATATATATGATTAGAGATCTTGAAATTGTCGAATGTTGATTTGATTACAGACTTCTTCAACGTCGACTCGACCGTTATCATTTTGATATAAAGATAATCCTTCAACAGGAACTCAAATTTCAGCCTTTATCCCTTTGATAAGAGAGATCTTCAGTGTTCATTTGTCAATGCAGACTCTAATTTCAACCCAAATCGTGTTGGTAAGAGGCATCATCTGTGACTTCCAGTATCAGCAGAAGTATATGTGTCATAGAGCCGTAGATAATTTATGACTGCAATCAGTATTTACTCATAAGATTCAAAGTGAATGATTAATAAAAAAATATTGATTAATACATTTTAATAGAAACAACTATACTTCTGATTAAATGGAAGTTAATTAAAAACAAAAGAAACACTGTATGTACTATTAGACACATGCTTGGAACAATATTCATCATGGTACATATGGAACAAAGTGTTCCACAGGACGATACATACAAATATAATACTCATGATTTTTAAAAGTTTAGAATATTTGTAGTAAGTTTATGAGTAATGATACTCGCATTTTAATTTTGTTTAGTGTTTTTGTAAAAAAAAAAGTGAGTAAAATACTCAAAAACTCGGCATACCTACAGTTCTGGTTGTGATCTTTAGCTTGCGTTCCTTTCAGTTTGATGACCAACTGGAGGTTTACCCGAGGAGTGGAAGAACAAACAAAAGCATTTTTAGATGGCTTCAGTGAGGTGGTACCCCTGCAGTGGCTGCAGTATTTCGATGAGAGAGAAATTGAGGTACTTGTCAACGAGAATAAATGAAACGAGAGTTTTACATCCCATTAACGAATCATGTTAGGTTATATTGGGACAGATCATGTTAGGTTATATTGGGACAGATCATGTTAGGTTATATTGGGACAGTAACCTCAGAGGGTGATGAGAGAAAGGGTGAAGTTTCGTATCATACCTCTGTCAGGGATTTGAACCCACGCGTGGTGGAGGTCTAATGGTCAAAAGTCAAGGCTTTATCCATTGAGCTACTGAAGGAGAAATAAGTGTAGTTTGGCAATGATATAAAGTTATGTTTACCACACGAAAGTTTTCTCTAATTCACTACCGTTATTTTCACCAGATCCTGAATAAACAGACGCCGTCGCATATTGTCGACTTTCGCTGGCAAATAGCCTCATTTTTTCTCTCTATGGAAGAAAAAGTCGACCACTCATTAAAAAATAAATATAAAAGAATTTGTGTTTGGTGCTTTTCATAGTTATGATGTTACTGTAAAATTAAAGCTTAATTAAATGACTGATTGATGTATTCTTTAAACATGTTCAAACTAATGGATAGTGGGACCCCTTGACCTTTTCCTGAAAAAAATATTTCCAATATAGTTTCCAGAGATGAAAACCTCCATTTTGGCATTTAATTTCTATAACATGCAGTCGTGCACTGTTTTGAAGCAAATTGTTTTAAAGATATTTGAAGGAAATCTGAGACCTCCATTAAAGTTGGAGCAGGGATCACTTTAGGGGGAGATTCTCTCTTTGTTTTTTCATATATCCAAATTTCTTTTTTTTTTAAAATGGGAAAACAAATCTCAATACTTTAACCAATTTGCAGCATCGATTGTTTGATTTATTAAAAATGGAGGAAGTTTTTTATTTGTAACCACGGGTCCCTTAATAAATAATTAAATAATAATAAAATAAATATTACATAGCAAATGTTAAAAATCTCAAAAAAGTTCAATAAATACTGATAAAGGTGATCCTTTGGGAGCAACAAACACAATTAAGAGACTAAAGCAGCAGACTCGGCTTAAGCGATATTCTGCTTCAAAGCCACCTATAAAAGACTCTTTAGCTGGTTTTGGGTCAGAGCGATTCCTGGGGCTATGATCCTATACATGTATTTTGTTTGTTGTTTCAGTTGATGCTGTGTGGGATGCAGGAGATAGACGTGGACGACTGGGAGAGAAACACCATCTACAGGCACTACCAGAGGAACAGCAAACAGGTCGTCTGGTTCTGGAAGGTCAGTTTCTATACATTCACATCACTCGTCGAATGGATAGGGAAGTAAATCCGGTGGTTCCGTGTGTCGTAGTGGCTCCAGCGAAAATGGAGTTTCTACGATAGAATTTGCAGCAACTCTGCAGTTCAGGGTGAGAAGGTTCTAGGCCCATTTTCCATATTTTATCTCGATGTACATGGAGGATGAGCCTGGCATGTTCATGCCCGTTAGGTGCCATATAATCCATTTGTTGGTGCGCCTTAAAACCCAATTCAGTCCAATTCAATTCATCCTAACATGTTAAAGAAAATAGGAATCTGTTTGTTAGTAAGAAAAGTGAAAGTTCCTGGGTTCCTACATGTATGTATCCTTCCACTCTTTCTCTCTAACCAATGCTGCATTGATGAGCCGTTAAAAACCTTCAAACAGTCAAAAATACATTCATACCAAAAGTAGGTCAGCATAGCTGACCTTGACCTATTTTGACCTTCTTTTTTTTTAACAATTCATATATTTTGTTTAAAGTGTTTTGTTATCATTGTTTCTATGTTACCATAGTTCAAGACTACAAACTTCACACACACATACATTTAGATTACTGTACATTTATACCTAAAAGAGTTCACCAAGACCTACTTTCCTCACTTCATTGATTCCAGATTAGGTTTTTGGTTAACTCCATTAATGAGATCTGGACACTTCATACTACTGGTCAGTAAATAAGGCTGTGTCCAAAATAGAAAAAATCGGATCTTTATTTTGGAATGTCTGCTTACCCGCCAAATAACGGCAAAATTACATTTAATACAAAACTACTTTTTTCAGGACGAGAGACCCCCGAAAAATAGGCATTTGTTGCCATGCATAAGTTAACAATAAAACCACACTGCCATCTGTAAAACAATAAAACCACACTGCCATCTGTAAAACAAATAACCTTGTGAAACCCTCACCCACATATGGTTAACTATGGAATTGCTCTAAAAGCTTGTTTTGATGCACAAGGGAAAGTATATTGTGTGGAGTGGAATTATTATTTTGCAGTGTAAATTATCTCCCTTTAATGGTTGTTAATGATGACAATTTCTTTGTGAGAAAGTTTTGTATGCATTATGTAGTTATTGCTATTTTTTCTTTTCTTTTTTTGGTATTGTATATTGACTGAACAATATTAATGCCTACACATTGAATATATTCAAATTTCATATGCCATTTGGAAAAGAGTCATAAGACTAATATTTAAGCATTTTTGAAACAAACTTCTCTGAGACAGACCAGACTCTATTGTGCCCATAGCGCCAGGGTTCTCCTGTCGTTTTAGTTGGCGGACGGTCACCATAGAAAAAACAACAAAACAACAACTTCTCTGAGTATTATTTGCAGTGCTGCAATAATCCTCTAAACCATGTAGTTTATAAATACTACAGTCAATAGTAGTGAATAAATATTTCAGTGTCCTTATATTAATTAGGGACAGACAAAAATCCATCATTTTACAGCGGTTAGATATTTCAATCTCATCCTAGGGTCGAGATTTAGATATTTCAATCTCACATCCTAGAGTCGAGATAAAATTCACGTGCGCCAACATCCGGTATGCAGGAAAACATGCAAAACGTTAGTAGTTGGCAGCGTCAATGCACAACATGTCTGATAAGCAAGAAAAAGAATCTATCATGGGTATTCGGTTGGTATTCGGTATAATGCCGAGGTTCCGATTAAAACACACCTCGGGTTGGAATTCCTTATCTTCACCCGATAAACATGAAAGATTCTTATAATATTTATGTCTCCCCCACTTTTTGGGAGACATTATTGCTTCTGTGCTGTCTGTCTGTTGTCTGTCATCCATCTGTTGTCTGTATGTCACAAACTTCGTCTGTACTAGTTTTTTTGAACCCCTTGCCTGATTTCAACGAAACTTTGCAGGGATGATCAGTACCAAGTCTTGTTGTGCATATCGTTGTGATCAGTACCAAGCCTATTTGTGCATATTGTTTCCGTGTTCCGGTTGAGTGATTTATGGCCATTTAAAGTTTTTAATACACTAACTAACCAGACCCTTAACCCCTGGCCTGATTTCAATGAAACTGCAGGGATGATCAGTACCAAGCCTAGTTATGCATTTCATCGCCATGTTCCGGTTGAAGGATTATTGGCAGAGTTATGGCCCTTTAAAGGTTTTAGTACACAGACTTTGTCCTTACTAGTTCTCCTTAACCCCTTGCTGGATTTCAACGAAACTTTGCATAGATGATCAGCACCAAGTCTTATTGCACATGTCTTCGCCGTGTTCCGGTTGAATGATATTTGGCAGAGTTATGGCCCTTTAAAGGTTTTCATACACTTAAATAACTTTTTTCTTACTAGTTCTCCTGAACCTCTCGCCGGATTTCAACAAAACTGTACTAAGCCTAGTTGTGCATATCGTCACTGTATTCTTGTTGAATGATTTTTGGCAGAATTATGGCCATTTAAAAGTTTTAATACACAAAACTATTAAAACTAGGTAATAAACCCCTAGCCGGATTTCAACGAAAATTGGCAAGGATGTTCAGTACCAAGGCTAGTTGGGCATATTATCTTTGTGTTGCACATGAATGATTTTTAGCTCTACTGATCAGAGATCAGCAGAGCTTATGCCGTGGTGCGGTGTCCCTTGTCCGTCCGTAAACTTTTTTTTGTAGCGACTACTCCTCTGAAACTACTCAACGGATTTCCATGAAACTTTACAGAAATGTTGCCCATGAAGTCTAGTTGATCCTAGCAAAAATTCATGTTGATGTGAAATCCAAGATGGCCACCAAATCTAAAAATAGATTTTTAAAAAACACGTTTGTAGTGACTACTTCTTGAAAACTAAGAGATATTGATATGGGACTAGTTCTAAAATGATCAGCATGACATGATGTTGGTCCGTGTCGAAAATCGTTTTGATTCGACGTTAAACATGGCTGCCAGCGGCCATCTTTGTTTACATAGAGTTATTTAGTAAAAACTTGGAGCGACTACTCCTCTGAAACTACTCAACGGATTTCCATGAAACTTCACAAAATTTCAGGTTGGCTGGAAATTCGAGATGGCCGCCACGGCTAAAAATAATTTTTCAAAAAACTAGTTTGTAGCGACTACTTCTTGAAAACTGTAAGTGATATTGATATGCGTCTTTTTCTAAAATGATCAGTATGACATGATGTTGATCCTTGTCGAAAATTATTTCGATTCGACGTTAAACATGGCGGCCATCTTTGTTTACATAGAGTTATATAATGAAAACTTGTAGCGACTACTACTCTGTAACTTCTTGAAACTTCACAGGAATGTTGCTCTTGATGTCTAATTGATCCTAGCAAAATTTCAGGTCTGTCGGAAATTCAAGATGGCCGCCATGGCTAAAAATAGATTTTCAAAATACAAGTTTGTAGCGACTACTTCTTGAAAACTATAAGTGATATTGATATGGGACTTTTTCTAAAATGATCAGTATGACATGATGTTGATCCCTTGTCAAAAATTATCTTGATTTGACGCTAAACATGGCCGCCAGCGGCCATCTTTGTTTAGATAGAGTTATATAATGAAAACTTGTAGCGACTACTGCTCTGAAACTACTTGACGGATTTTCATGAAACTTCAAAGGAATGCTGATCTAGCTATCAAAAACTTATCAATAGAGCTTCTAGATCATTGACCTCTTGTTTTTTTGCAGATTGATGTCCTTTTCCCCAGTGGGGGAGACATCCGTTTTTACTAAGAACAACATATAGTTTCATTGGATTATTTAAAATAAACCATTTCTGGCCACTTTTACAGGGTGGCAAAACCACCTGACTTTTTGATCGGTTTCCAGGCAAATATTGTAAACAAAACAAATCCATAACGTTTTTAATATTTATCGGATTTTATTCAACTAAAGTGCACATACCTCTCCAAAGTGAGCTCTTTCATCCACCGCAAAAGGTAATTAGATTTAACTGGTACTTTCAGAGATTAGCCCTCCCAAAGTCTTAGAAACGAAAGAAATTTATGACCATGTACTTTTGGGAGGGCTAATCGGGAAAGTTTTGAATGAACCAAATTGCCTTTTGCGGCAGAGGAAAAAGCTCACATTGTTTTTAAAGGATATGTACACTTTATTTGAACAATAATTGTTAAATATTGAGGAAGTTATAAAGAAAAATCATGCCTAAATCGAGTGCTTTGTTTACATTTTTTCCACTTGAAACCGATCAAAATGTCATGTGGTTTTGCCCTATTTTAGTGTAGCGAAAATGCATTTTGTGGGCAAGTCCAAGAAAAAATTGAGCTTTGTTTGTGGTTTCCTGCCCCAAAGGTAGGATACCATATGTAGATCAATTTCCTATACCTTTTGGATTTGTATAAAGGTATAACTACTACAACCATACAATAATGATCCAAATAGAAACACTGATTTTGAGGGCCTCAAGTTAGATTTGTAGATTTATGCTTTATATTAAGTTACCGTATGTAAATGAATTTTCAAGTTACTAACTTACATGTACTTATTACTCTTCTGCTGTAAAAATATGGATGTATACATATATAACTACAAAGAATTCGTAAGTTCTAGTGTTTCAGTCATGTAGTAAGAACCTGTAGGCAATTTCTGTTGTTATACTAGTAACAAGACTTATACTGAAACAATTTAAAGTTGAACGTCACTCCAGTCGAGTCGGTAAACATGTTTTCTATGCTGTAAATGATAATTATTTGTGTTTACTGGCGTGAAACCACGACCATGTTCCATAAGGATTTCAGAAGTACTCATGGCATTGTTTGTTGTAACAGCCTCAAATTCCAGCAGATGCATTTAAATTAACGCTGTTGTAAATAGGGATTTTTTTAATAAGATCTTGGATGAGTTAAACAATTAGCAAAATCATGCATTTGATACGGAGTTATTGCCCCTAGTAATTAAAAAAATAACTTGATGAATGCCATAACTTAACTGTTTAGATTTTTTACCAAGTTTGATTAGAAAGTTTAAAAGATCTTGAACGAGTTTGAAAATGACAAAATGTGCTATTTCCCCTAAAGAGACGATGTCCATAACTTTTAGCTTATAAAACACAAAATAATTACCTGGACAAACATAACACACCAACCATTATTGAATATTTACTAAATAAAAACAAAATTGACGAAATTCAAAAGCGGTACAAAGAAGTACCACTTATAGCCCAGACTAAAACTACACTCGCGAGTAATAATAGTAGAGAGTGCAATAGTCGAGAGCGATCCCAACAGCTAATGGATGTCAGGTGATCAGCAGAAAATATAAATATTGCGGTCCCGCATTTCACTGAATAAAAATCAGACAGTTATTTGATTATTCTCAATATTTACTTGCTTATGGACAGTGTCCCTTTAATTAAAATTGTTGTGTCTGATCCATTAACTACTTCATATGAGTATGTCAGTATATGGTTTGTCTCACACACAATTTTAGGTCATGCAATGTGTGGGTCTGGCCCATAACATTAGCTGCTTTAGCTATCAGTATGAAACTTAATGTGTGTTGTACTCCAAATTCATGGTCGAATGCTCAAGGTTAGAGGTTTTGTCATATATGAGACGAGGCTGGTGTGGCGCAGTCGGTAGCGCGGCGGATTTGTAACCGGAGGCCCGGGGTTCAATCCTCCGTGGTGCCACTGAGTTCCGTCAGGGTGTTCTTGGGCAAGACACTTTCCCTCAGCCTCGTCCGTCGGATGGGGACGTAAACCGGGCTGTCCCGTGTATCGGTCTATCCTCCAAGCACGTACAAGAACCATAGGAATCTATTTGATAATAAGAGTAGGGCAGGTTCCTGGATTCCTATGTATCCTTCCCCTCTCTCTTGGGCGGCTCTAAATA
Organism: Cyrtodaria siliqua; assembly: GCA_037043455.1. Lineage (NCBI taxonomy): Eukaryota > Metazoa > Mollusca > Bivalvia > Adapedonta > Hiatellidae > Cyrtodaria > Cyrtodaria siliqua. Next base: position 24,736 of record JAWPHD010011537.1, read on the forward strand.
ACCTATACTGTGTTGATGAGCCGTTAAACAACATTCAATTCATATATGAGACGCACATTTATTCCGAAAAATGTTGTTTCTTTACTTTTTGAAGCCTGTGTTTTATATAAATACTGTCGACAATTTGTATATTTTTATGCCTGTTCACAGTTTGTGAGAGATATAGATAACGAGAAGCGGACAAGACTGATGCAGTTTGTCACTGGAACATGTCGACTCCCAGTAGGAGGGTTCGCTGAACTAATGGGTAAATATCACACTCCTAATATTACGGCAAAGAATGTAAATCTTCCTGCATCTTTCTATTTATTTCCTGCCCAAATGCTCATCTGTCTAATCTCTTTTTATTTATTTCAATCTTTTCCTTTCCTTTCATTATACCCCCACAAACGAAGTTTAGGGGGTGTATATAGGAGTGAGCTCGTCCGTCCGTCCGTCGATCGGTCTGTACGTCGGTCGGTCTGTTGGTTTCAGGACGATAACTCGCGAAAGGGTTGATGGATTTAAATAATATTTGGTACACGGGTATAACACCATAAAATACAATTCAAGTTCGACTTTGGTTACAAACCACCAAATTTTTGACGGAGTTATGGCCCCTTTTCAACTTAGAATTTGCCCAAAAAATGGTGTCCGGACGATAACTCTTAAATGGGTCGACGGCTTTAAATAATTTTTGGTACACGAGTTTAAGACCATAAAATACAGGTCAAGTTCGACTTTGGTTACAAACCTCCAATTTTTGATGGAGTTATGGCCCCTTTTCAACTTAGAATTTGCCAAAAAAAATGCTACAGTCAACTCTGAGGAACCTGCTAATTTGGGTTTGTATTCAATTTAAACAATTTATAATGCATCCTCTTCATGACCATGTCTCTATTTATTACACTTATACATCTTTGACTTCAACGGTGTAACACGCACATTTTTGTTAGTCTTCTTCCCTGATCACTAACAATATTGAAAACTCTCTTTCTCTCCTCTCCTCTCCCCCCTCTATCTCTCTCTCTCATTATTTTTTTTCCTGTTTATTTCATATTTTGTAGTTTAAATAATTTGTTTGCCATTGTCTAAATTGTATGAATATTTTTTAGCGGGAGGGTCTGATTTCTAATGTTGTAATAACTTGTGGCCCGACCCCATTTCCATGTACATTTATTGGAAATAAATATGTTTAAACTAGACCATTGTTTTCTTGTGGTTGACATGTTTATGTGACAAGGCGGTATTGTGGGGGTATTAATCACTTTCAGTGATAATTCTAGTTCACTGTTAAATGGAAATTATATGTATATGTTATGGGAAGGAGCGTAACTGATATTGGGAGAACATGTGGTCCGACCCTATTGCTATTAAATATATATTGGCTATATATATGTTTAAACACATATACACAGCAGGTTTAAATGAAGTTTTGTGCACTGAAGTCTGTCAGTCTCATTTAGCATGCTTCGTCATACAACTAGGTGGCTAAAACATTTTTTTTACTAAAAACTCCATTGAGCACAACTCTAACCTGTGATTTGTTATTTTTGAAATTACATAGTTACATAGCTGTCTTGTAAAAAAGGAGTTTATAATATCATTGACTAGGTCTTGTCAATTCTTGATTTTGTTTTTTATATTCATGGAAGAAGAAGACAAAACCTAAATGTTCACTTGTTTTTCCGAATTTATATTTTTATCACAACTAGCAGTGTTTTCTCGAACCATTTTAGTGGAGTTGAACTACCTAGCCGCACTCTATCTTATGATATCTAGATTTCACATTTACAAGCTTTTAATGCCCTGCACTGTTGTCCGGATTTACAGGCACCCGCATTGTTGTCCAGATTTTCAGGCCTGCAGTGTTGTCCAGATTTTCAAGCTTGCAGTGTTGTCCAGATTTTCAGGCCCGCAGTGTCCAGATTTGCAGGCATGCGCTATTATCCCAATTTTCAGGCCCACATTTACAAGCTTTTAATGCCCTGCAATGTTGTCTGGATTTACAGGCACCCGCAGTATCGTCCAGATTTTCAGGCCCTGCAGTGTTGTCCAAATTTTCAGGCCCCACAATGTTGTCCAGATATTGAGAAGCAAAATCTATGAAACTTCTTCTTACAGGGAGCAATGGACCTCAGAGATTCTGTATAGAGAAAGTTGGCAAGGAAACATGGCTGCCTAGAAGTCATACGTGTTTCAACAGAATAGACCTACCACCGTATCGGAGCTATGAACAGCTTGTTGAAAAACTCACACTCGCTATTGAAGAGACGGAGGGATTCGGACAGGAGTAGTTGGGGAACTAGTCATGCTCGAGTCATTCATGTATTTCTGTGTATGGATTGAGAGATTGACCAAGTGGTGATAAGAATTTTTTTTAAATGTGGAGTAAAATGCTAAGGATCCATTTTCTACTTAAACTCGGCTAAATATGCTATAAAAATGATCTGTTAAGTTTTTTTTGTGAAATATAACAACTTTTATCAGATACAAACTCAAATGACAATAGTTGAATTGTTTGGATTTAAAATCAACATAAACGGCTTAATGTAAATAGAGTGCAAAATCCACATATCTGTTATTGATATATGTATGAAAGTGTATGGATTGAACATAATTGTTATTAAACACACCATGAATATTAAGCAGATTTATGCAGGGTTCACATGTTGCTGACTCTCACTGGATTTGCATTTCCAAATGCCGTAGTATCAAAATTGTACCCGTTGTTCTACCGCATCATCTGAGATCGAGGCGGATTTTAATTTGTGTGATTGAGCAATCGGATTCATCCGTTTCAAGTTCAGCGGGATGATTATTGGATCAGTAAATTCTGTGATGTGTGATATTTCCCCCTAGTATATTTAAAGTCAAATAACATGTGACCTTACTCTTTTTTTTTAAATATATATATATAATTATTCACCAGCGATATTTGCTCTAGTGATCCGGGAAATTAATATCTGTTAAAAAGGGAAGAGAAGGAAGTGTCTGTTTTTTAAAATAATTAACAATAACTCTGTTTACATTAGTAGAAAATGCTCAAAACTGATTTTTTAGTTGCTAACTGAATTTAATCAAAAATGGCAGGAGATATTTATACAAACTAATTAGTTTTACCAGTCTACTGTAGACATTTATGACGGTGCATATTAACAATATATAAAAAAAAAAAGAAACTACTTGGCAGGTTAAGGCTTATTAAAGATGACATTCAGGACTGCTGTAGGACTGCTGGAATTAAATATAAGAGCTGAACTGTCATTAAATGAATTAAAATCTATAGACTTATTTACTCTTCTGTGACATTCATGTGAGTTTTTCCTATAACAATTTAGTAGAGATACACTGAACTGAACTGAATGTTATTTAACGGCTCATCAACACAGTATAGGTTATTTAGAGCCGCCCCAGAGAGAAGTAGAGATACACACATACCTGTATAAATTTCACATACTTGGTAAAGGTCATGTAACAAAATGTTTAATAGAAATTTGGGAGTGAAGCTTAGAACAAACATAACAGCTGGGTTTTAATATTAATCAATATTAAACGGACACACGGCAATCTTGATTTTTTAAAAACACGTGGCGTCCCGTTAGTTTTTCTACATAAGTTGCTATTGTTCAAATATATGCAAACCGGTTTAGTCTTTAAAAGGTTTAAAATGATACCGGATAAATTAACAGAGATGCTACTTTCAATAATTGATTTCAAGATTTCCGTGTATCCATTTAATACTCAAAAGTTCGAAAAGATTTAACCAAACATACATCTGTTTTTCATTTTTTGTTTTTCAAAGAATTAGAATTGTTTTTAAAAATGGGTTGCAATATGTGGAACTGAATCATCATAATAATTTATTCATGTATTTTTTTTATTAATTTGAAAATATGAAATGCTTAATATATAAAAACAGTCCTGTCGCGTGTGGGCCTTTGAATGTAGGATAGAAATGATAATTTGTTCTAGAATTTAACTTTCTTCCTTTGTTTGAATCCTCTTTTTTTTAAGTTCTGTTTTGATGTTGTATTGAAGCTTTGATACAGGTGTAGTTTTATTGTGTTGATCGCAAACATTTTGATCATTTTATATTTAACGCAGAGACAATACAAATTTAGGAGATTTTACGCTTGTATTTTGTTACTGTATCTCAACATTTTTGCTGGAATAGTGTTAAGACTCTGCTGAACCAAAATGTGTCTTTAGTAAAGGCAGGGAATCCTACTTTAACCTAAAGCAAGGCCAGTATCGTGCCAAATGACACATTATCAAATGTTTTTTTGAAAAAGTTCAATGACTAGCTGAAATAAATACTTGTACAGGAGATCCTTTGGAAGCAGCAAACACGACCAAGATAATCAAGTAGCAGAATGTTTTATTGAGTCTGTTCATGAGAGGTAATGCAAGAAGGAACCCCTCTCATTCCCCATAGCACCGGCGCGATGGGTAATCTGCTTCAAAGCCACCGACAGCAGGACCGCTGATCCCTAAGGACCAGTAAAAATAATAATGCTGCTGATTCGTAAAACACTGCTGATTCGTAGCACAGGGATACTTTTTACAGATGCCACATTGCACTAAATGAACGCTAGTGTGAATGTTAACCCTTAACCCGCTAAGCACGACTATAATAGCCTTTGCGCCCATTGTAGACCCAGATCAGCCTGCGAGTAACTCGCAGGCTGATCAGGGTTTACAATGTCCGGCTTCTGATCAGTCATTTCCCCCAAAACAATTACACACTTTGTCACATAAATGGAATGGTCTTAATTCAAAGAAAGAACAGTCCATTATATATATGTAGGGGGTTAAGGGTTAATAAATACTGATACAGGAGATCCTTGGGAAGCAACAAACACAAACATGTACTCCAATGGTGTATAAGTTCTACAAATGCATCAGACTTGTGTTTATTATCATCGTCTTAAAGCAGCCAATATTTACATGTTCATCTGCCATTTTGCATCTACAGTTATTGTATCTGTCCATAAATACGAGGGAATTCGCATGATTGTTATTATTACACATTTGTTATTATTGCACATTTACACGTCATTTTTCACAAACAAATAACGGTACTAACCATTAACCGTTTCTGTGTACCTAGAATCCTAGGTCATCATTTATGGACAGATGTAAACGCTGAATTATTTTGGTTCTATACCAATTTAAAACAGCGTGCAAGTTTGGTTTTGTTTGGGTGGAATAAGACGGAATTGGATGATTATATTACCTACTAATACACACCACAAAATATGTACACATTATAATAAGCTATTTTAATAGCAAGAATTGAGCAAACGGCCTTCTGAAGAACATAACTGTCTTTAAAAAGTCAACATATTATAGACATTAAAGGGACACAAGGCAATTTTGAGGTATTTACGATCTGTTCATATTAGCCTGTTATCCAATGTTAGTGCTTTTGAATTTGCATGTAAAATTAATATTGAAATATCTCGTGGAAATAAAAATTGAAATTGATTTTTAGCTCTACTGATCAGAGATCAGCAGAGCTTATGCCGTGGTGCGGCGTCCATCGTCCGTCTGTCTGTCCGTCTGTCCGTCTGTCCGTCCGTCTGTCTGTCCGTAAACTTTTTTTTGTAGCGACTACTCCTCTGAAACTACTCAATGGATTTTCATGAAACTTTACAGAAATGTTGCCCATGAAGTCTAGTTGATCCTAGCAAAAATTCATGTTGATGTGAAATCCAAGATGGCCGCCAGATCTAAAAATAGGTTTTTAAAAAACAAGTTTGTAGCGACTTCTTCTTGAAAACTATAAGTGATATTGATATGGGACTTTTTCTAAAATGATCAGCATGACATGATGTTGGTCCTTGTCGAAAATCGTTTTGATTCGACGTTAAACATGGCTGCCAGCGGCCATCTTTGTTTACATAGAGTTATATAATGAAAACTTGTAGCGACTACTCCTCTGAAACTACTTGACGGATTTTCATGAAACTTCACAGGAATGTTGCTCTTGATGTCTAATTGATCCTAGCAAAATTTCAGGTCGGCCGGAAATTCAAGATGGCCGCCCAGGCTTAAAATAATTTTTCAAAATTCAAGTTTGTAGCGACTACTTCTTGAAAACTATTAGTGATATTGATATGGGACTTTTTCTGAAATGATCAGCATGATATGATGTTGGTCCTTGTCAAAAATTGTTTTGATTCAACGTTAAACATGGCTGCCAGCGGCCATCTTTGTTTACATAAAGTTATATAGTAAAAACTTGTAGCGACTACTCCTTTGAAACTACTTGGCGGATTTTCATGAAACTTTACAGGAATGTTGCTCTTAATGCCTTATTGATCCTAGCACAATTTCAGGTCGGCCAGAAATTCAAGATGGCCGCCACAGCTAAAAATAGATTTTTAAAAAAGAAGTTTGTAGCGACTACTTCTTGAAAACTATAAGTGATATTGATATGGGACTTTTTCTAAAAAGATCAGCATGATATGATGTTGGTCCTTGTCAAAAATTGTTTTGATTCAACGTTAAACATGGCTGCCAGCGGCCATCTTTGTTTACATAGAGTTATATAGTAAAAACTTGTAGCGACTTCTCCTTTGAAACTACTTGGCGGATTTTCATGAAACTTAACAGGAATGATTCTCTTGATGTCTAATTGATCCTAGCAAAATTTCAGGTCGGCCGGAAATTCAAGATGGACGCCACGGCTAAAAATAATTTTTCAAAATACAAGTTTGTAGCCACTACTTCTTGAAAACTATAAGTGATATTGATATGGGACTTTTTCTAAAATGATCAGCATGATATGATGTTGGTCCTTGTCAAAAGTTGTTTTGATTTAACGTTAAACATGGCTGCCAGCAGCCATCTTTGTTTACATAGAGTTATATAGTAAAAACTTGTAGCGACTACTCCTTTGAAACTACATGGCGGGTTTTCATGAAACTTTACAGGAATGTTGCTCTTAATGTCTAATTGATCCTAGCAAAGTTTCAGGTCTGCAAGAAATTCAAGATGGCCACCACAGCTGAAAATAGATTTTTAAAAAAGAAGTTTGAAGGGACTACGTCTTGAAAACTATAAGTGATATTGATATGGGACTTTTTGTAAAATGATCAGCATGACATGATGCTTATCAGAGTTAACCATTATTTTGATTTGACGTTAAACATGGCTGCCAGTGGCCATCTTTGTTTACATAGAGTTATATGATGAAAACTTGTAGCGACTACTCCTCTGAAACTACTTGACGGATTTTCATGAAACTTCACAGGAATGTTGCTCTTGATGTCTAATTGATCCTAGCAAAATTTCAGGTCTGCCGGAAATTCAAGATGGCTGCCACGGCTAAAAATAATTTTTCAAAAAACAAGTCTGTAGCGACTACTTCTTGAAAACTATTAGTGATATTGATATGGGACTTTTTCTGAAATGATCAGCATGACATGATGCTTATCAGAGTTAACCATTATTTTGATTTGACGTTAAACATGGCTGCCAGTGGCCATCTTTGTTTACATAGAGTTATATGATGAAAACTTGTAGCGACTACTCCTCTGAAACTACTTGACGGATTTTCATGAAACTTCACAGGAATGTTGCTCTTGATGTCTAATTGATCCTAGCAAAATTTCAGGTCTGCCGGAAATTCAAGATGGCTGCCACGGCTAAAAATAATTTTTCAAAAAACAAGTCTGTAGCGACTACTTCCTGAAATCAAAATCAATCAGTAGAGCTTCAAGGTCATTGACCTCTTGTTTTATTTTTTTTATACCATTGGTTTTACTATTAAAATAATTGAGGCAATTTTTAGGTAAATCTACGGTCTGTTGATATTAGCCCGACTAGTATCTTGAATTTGTTATCCAATGTTAGTGCTTTTGAATCTGGATGTAAATATTGAAATATCTCGTAGAAATAAAAATTTAAATTGATTTTTTTTTTGATTTTACTATTAAAATAATTGAGGCAGTTTTCTCCACTATTAGTAATACTTAATAGTTTGCTGTGATCTGTTTTAATAGAAAATTGTGTTGAACATTTTATACAAAATTAAAAAACAAAGTTGCCATGTGTGCCTTTAATTTGTCAATCAAGATAATATTATGGCAATAAGCATATACCTTTACCCAGCACCAAGATTATATTTGGTGAAAACAAACTCTAAACAATTTTAAAGAGACGTGGCAATCTTGATTTTGTAACGTGCTGTTAGTTTTTCTACATAACTGGCATTTGTTCAGTCATTAATATTAATTACAAGAGTAGTATAAAGCTATTTCATTTTCATATTTCTAACTGTTGAGTATATTGCCCAAACTGCTAATTTTATTTAATATCTGCAAGCAGGTTTAAAGTTTAATCAATGTTATTGGATTAATAAATGGAGATACTAATTTTATTGCTTGATAAAAACTTCAAGATTGCCATTTGTCCCTTTAAAAACATTCTCTAATTCGAACATACTTTTGCATGGATATAAATCTGTAAAATTGTGCAAAACAGTATTTTAAAAATCTAATCTGTCCAAATTGATGTGCAACCAAAACAAGCAGCCTTGTTAAATAACAGCGTTGTGTTAATGTATGCTTATTTGAAATATCTAATGTGTTAAAAATTGTTACGCGACCAAAATAACTGCCCTTGTTAATAAACTGTAAAAACGGCAGTGTGCTTAATGTACCACTTAGCCCGGTAACCTACATGCACCTGTGTTGTGTAAACAGCAGATTCACTGAGAAGTACAGTACTAAAACTGGTGTTTACTCGAGTATTTGGGGCATAAGGTATCGAAAGTAGTAATGGATTTGGTTACGTATTTGCCTATTGAAGTTAAAAGTTTGACTTAGTAAAATGTTTTACTGTGCATCCTCTGCCTTTAAATCACCATAGTTTTAAATTGGTTTTGAATGAATTTAATAAGCTAACTTTTTTATGTTCTTGGTATAATTTTTAGAAGATTCCCAAGTTCCATATCATAATTCGGAGAGAAAAAAGATTTCCCGATTACCGGTAGATAAGTTGATCTGTTGTCATTTCTGACAGTGACAACATGATAAAGTTAATGCACTCTCATTCTAACCTTTTCATCCCTGAATTTATAAAATGGACTCTTCTGTTCACTTTGTTGGGTCATACTGTAGCAGTTTATAGGGGTGAAAGGTCTTGAATTTGTAACACCTCGATGTTAAATAAATATCTGGAAAAAAAACGTTTTGTAAATAATAAAATTTCCTGGTTACTATTAAGTCAAAATTTAAACCCTGTGATAAGGCATTCATTTATTGTAAAACAAATGTATTTGTGCTGGCTTTATGTCAATGTTATGTTTTGTAGTTTGTTAGCATCTTTTTGTGTTGAAACCATTTAGTTAAACATGCTCTGCGAATGTCTGCTTGTGTTTATAGTTTATATCTGTTGTGTCCATATATGTTATTGCTTTAAGTTATAAAATCTTAAAGTAGATTTATTGAATGTTAAATTATTTGATGATGAATTTAAATCTAATTATAGGTGTACACTATTACTATTTTTAACGCAGATATTTAATAAACCCATTGTCATCCTCTCTTCAACTGTCCCCATGTTGTGTTTGGGGCGCCACGTTAATGGTCACAGAATAGGCTTCTGTATTCTTTCTGCTTTATTTCGATCATGAAGATAGACTACAGGTAGGCCTGGAATATTCATTCCTGTTAGAGCCCTATACTGGTAGCATTTTTCTGGTGGGCATAAACCAAAAAAAATTAATTTCATAATTATTTATCAATAAATTTATTAAAGATACAGGACTTCGTGGATGTAGAATAAACAGGTATCGAAACTCAAGTGTTGAGCTTTTGTTCTGAAAAAAATATAGTGGAAAGGTGTCTTAATCAGGTATTTTGACCACTTTTGCTATGTTCTTTTCACCTGATATGATTCTTTCCATGGAATCACTAGATATTTATTTCGTTGTCCCTATTAAATATTAGTGCCAATATAATATTATATGGAGAGGATATTTGTTGGTTTGGAGTGAATATAGGATTTATTTTCATCGAGAAGTAAGAAAACATATGTTCACGAGTGCTTTAACACGAGTGAAAATATTCGAGAGTTCTCACTTCTCGATGAAAATAAATCCTATATTCACGACAAACCAACAAATATTCTATTAATTATATACTCACAATCATAATTCTTATGCAGAAAAAACATAATGTTCCAAAACAATGACGTGAACAACGTCAACAGCGGCATTATGTCATTTTCGGCATTTCACGTGAAATACAGTGCTTTGGGGTGTATAGAATCATCGGTAGTAAAGAATCATTTCCTGTTTAAATTCAATTATCTCAGCTTATATATTTTGGATTATTTTAAAACTTTCAACGCTTGAAGATATATCATATAAGCATACATTTATTCAACGGTGAAATTGTTTGGGACATTTTTCCATGCAAAGTCGATCACTACGTGCAACACCTCAGAAAAAATTATTCTTTACTACCTGAATGAAGTGTGTTTTTGAAACGAAAAATGCATACTGTCACAATAAACTCAGAAATAATATTTGCTGTTATAACAAATGTTGGGGACAAAAGTCAAAATGTAATCATCAATTACGGTAACATGTTGAAGTTTGGCACTTTTAGGGATAAAATGAAATTATGTAAATATTGTTGCAAAAATGCCTATTAAAAAATTCAAAGTTTTAGGACAATAATTTTAGAAATTTTGCTATCATACAACTAAAAGGGTAAATCTAAATCAGAAATTAGATATTTTCCTTTCATTTTAAATTTAGACATTTAACCAAAGTCATTCTATACCCCCCCCCTCAAAGCACTGTATAAACAATGAAAATACAAGGTTTTATTTTAATGATAAAATCCACTATTTCACTGTAAAGTATATAATAAACAATATTATATCATTGCCTCTTGGAAAACAAGGGATGGCGAGTCTCTGTGACCTATTATAGGTTATGGTGCCGAGCCTAATAAACTTGGTAGTAAAAGACACTGACATGATGTTTTTATCATGTACATTGTTCACACTTTCTTCATGGTTTACTAGTTGTATCTATTAAAGAGGATGTTACACTTGTCATTGACACCGCCTTCTTGTTCTTTTTTTCATGACATTGAATTAACGCACGGTATTCCACGCGTTTTCGCTTCATCTGTCACTGCCCGATAAAGCAGAATTTATTAGAAAAGTACATACATTTATTTTATGATAAGCAATGAAATACTGTTTTTTATCAGTGAAATAGAAGTGTTATTTCACATTGAAATATAGAGTTTATTTTCACAGTAGCTGCTGGGAGTACTTTTTTTCAAAAAATGCTTGTTAAATCATAAAATAAAAATAAATGTGTTGTTTTGTCATGAATAACATTTTATTTCATCTCGAAGTGACGAGACATATTTTCACTCATGATTCGTGAAAATATAAAGTTTTCTCACCTCGACGAAATTAAATTAGGTTGTTCACTCCAAAACAACAATTATCCTCTATGTATATGCATGATAAACCAGTTTAAGGTTGTACTTTAACTGTAGAAAAAGTGCTGTTAGTGGGGGTACTTAGGCTTTTAGTGGGGGTCTAGGGGTCTGACTTAAAATTGAAAAATAATGATATTTTCTGTTCTAAGGGCTAGTCAATTAAAACACATGGGACCCCAGGAAGGCAATTTCGAAATTGAACACCCACTCATAGATGCAAAATTGAGTTTAAAGAACCACATTCGGAAAATAGGGTTCACCCATAGATATTTATTAAATTTCCTTCCTTGGGTGTCCAGAGTATGTTTTACTGGAATAGCCCTAAACACCATCTTTTGGTTGATATGACATTACTAAAATTTAAGATTCTTCGTGAAAAAGCCTGAATCCCAATTCAACTGTAAGATTATACATGTATATACTCAAGACCTGTTTAGTAAGTAAGCCAAAATGTTGTAAATTAGCATAGGAGTGTTGCAAAGTTATTGGAAAGGGCCAACCCTGTGTTACTTGAAATAATGAAAAAAGGCTGTGTATGGGTTGGGTGGGGGATGAGGATGAATCTTTTTAAATGGTCTTCACTTATTTTACAGTTCCAAAATGCAATCGTACACCACCACATATTAAATGATATATTGCAGGGATATTAGGGGCTTGGCCCTTCCAAAAATCTACTACACATATATAAAAACGTAAAACGGCTACTCCTGTACTCTGTAGCATTATGTATCGTAATATACAGTTGTGAATTTTTATTCCATTCACATTTTGTTAAAGTAGCTATCCTGCCAAGTTGCCAACAACAGTCAATTTTACAACACATGTACACAGTTTCTAAACCTAGACAAGCAGGAATATATATAACTTACATGTTTTGAGAATCCAGACTCTAAACCGCTTTAACCAGCCAGGCTAAACTTCAAAACTGGAGCGTCAAATTAAGGGTTACCAACTCGTAATCTTTTTATGCATATTCAGTCGCGGGTATTTTAAGAACCATTAAAGCTGTACACGCTCCATTTTAACGTAATAACTCATGAATATGAATGAGTCACGTGTGAAGTACGAACGAACACCCCAAAAGTCGGTATATAAGGAGAAATCGATATTTATTGGTATGTTGTAGCAGTTTTAACACTAAATAGGCATTACGTAATAACAAGCGCGCGCATACGAACTCATCAAGCGCTTAATAACAAGTCGAGATTTGGTTGATTTGATAAGTATTAGTTTCATATTAATAACATACAGTATTACACCAGGAAATGTTAATTTACACTTGCGACAATATTTAGTGATCCATCTTTAGTTGCGTTCAAATATGTTAAGTTATTTTGCCTCATAATAAATGGTAGTTAGTATACTATTTTCTCAAGTAGCTTTGTAGTTCAGTGGATAGAGCACCGGACTTGAAATCCGAAGGTCGTGTGTTCGAGCCCCGAAAGAAGCTAACTTTTTTTTTCTGTAAAAATTACTGTTACCGGTGTATAGGTACGATGTGCCCTGGTCGATGTATATACAGTAAATGATTTCCTACGCTATATTTGCTCGCTTAAATACCCGATTTCGACATGAGCTGGTGAACATGAAGTTACAAATAAAGACACGCCTACAAAGAAGAAATCGATTGATATAGGGACTCTGTAGCTTTAAGTAAACTTTTAATCAACACATATACATTATTATATGACCTGAACACCGGCACTGAATTTTGATAAACGGTTTTATAGTGTAATTTTGCCGATATTTGGCAGGTTAGTTTCTTTAAGTGAAAGATGCATTGTAATTGAATTGAATTGGATTTTATAGTCGCACCAACAGCTAAGGTCATATGGCGACTTTCCAGCTTCTACTGGTGGAGGAAGACCCCAGGTGCCCCTCCGGGAAATTTTCGTGCACGGGCGGGCACCTGGGTAGAACCACCGACGTTCCGCAAGCCAGCTGGATAGCTTCCTCACATAAAGATTCCTAGGCCCCTGAGGGATCGAACCTGCAGCGGTGAGGGGCAAAGATGCATTGTAAACCAGAGATAGACGAGTCTATCGTAATGTTACTCATTTATAGTTATGACATAATGTTAGTTAAACATTAGGATGATCAAACTATGCACACATTCCTTGAAATACGGTATTGTTTAAAATAGGGATAATTAAAAATTAGAGTTTAGTACGCTTTTTGTTGTTTGAATGGTTTTTAGCTCTACTGGCCGAAGGCCAGCAGAGCTTATGGGATGCCGAGTTGTCTGTCTGTCGTTAACTTTTGTCTCATTAAGACGATAGAGCCTTCATTTTTCATCTGATCTTTACCAAACTTTACCAGATTGTTAATGTTAATGGAAGCTCAGCCAGATCGGACCAGTAACAGTGGAGTTATGGCCCTTGATTAGTTAAAAATGCTGTATTTTACCTTGTTAAGACGATAGGGTCTTCATTTTTCATCCGATCTTTACCAAACTTTACCAGATTGTTAATGTCAATAAATGCTCGGATAAATTCGAAAACCAACCAGACAGTGGATTCTTAGCCCTTGATTTAGTTAAAAATACTATATTTTGCCTCGTTAATATGATAGAGCCTTCCTTTTTCATCGGATCGTTACCAGATTGTTAATGTCAATGAAAGCTCGGACAAGTTAGAAAACCAGCAAGATCGGACCAGTTACAGCGGACTTTTCTTTTTTTCTTTTATTATCTTTTTCTTTTATTATTTTTTCTTTTTTTAAATTGTTTATTGATTTATCTTCTTTTTTTTTTTTTTTTTTTTGATTAATTTTTTTTTTTTGATTTTTATTATCTCTACTGGCCAAGTTCAAAAACCAGCCAGATCGGACCAGTAACGGCGGAGTTATGGCTCTTGATTTAGTTAAAAATGCTATATTTTGCCTCTTTAAGACGATAGTCACTCACTTCATTGATGTTATAAGAGCCATATTAGCAAGTAGAGCGTCCACAGGCCCTCTTGGGCCTCTTGTTTTTCATTTTGTATTTGTGTCCCCACACAATATTTATTTCATGCCAATATCCATTTGCTTTATTTGTGTGAATGAACAAATGGTGTTTTACAACCCTATAACAGGTTAGGTCATATCTGACTATCGGGTTGGAATGAGGATTGGTGATTAGCCAAAAATGACACAAATGGAGATGAAGACAATGACTGGAAATGAATAGTGTTCTTTGAAATCCCAATTCAATTCACAACATGGTACTCAGTTTCCAGTTCCTCGTGATGGATTTCTACCTTGTACTCGTGTTGGGAACGAGAGTCGGCTATTATGAGGCCTCTACAGAATTTTAGAAAAATGTCAGTGTCTGCCTATTAAAGGGATTTTATATCAAAAAAGTAATACAAGTATTATGTGTTAAGGTGATTGTTCGCTGAAGCAGATTACAGGACAGAATCAAGGATGGTTTGTTATGGACTAGTTTGTATGTCACCATCTTCTGTATCTTGTAGTCAAATGTAAAAGTTATTACCATATTGTTTAAATCTGCACCTGTTGTTGTTGTTTTTTATGACACCACTGTACTTACTTCAATGCATGGCCACTGATGATTAGGTTGTCCCGCCTTAATTCCATTAAGCGATGGGAACGCGAATATTAGCAGGATTTTATAACTTAAAACATTGTTTACTGAAAGATCGCGATGACCTGCTTAAAAGTAACCATTAAATGTTTTAGTTTTACAATAAGCAAACTTATTAAGCCGAAATTAAGGTTTTATTGCATACCCCAGCCAACCGCCTTTTCGCTTTTTGGAGAAGGGGTTGGATGGGGTATGAAAGTTAATACACGGACCACGTAAGGACAGGACCACTGGTTATCCCAGCAGAGGGGTAAAGTCCCCACAAACTCAAGTTAATTAACAGATGCGGTAGGTCATTTTTCGTCACGTTCTTCATCAGCATCCCTGTATAGTTTCGTGTGCTATTCGTGTGACGGCAGAAAAACATCGATTGTGGCTCCAGCAAAAAAGGGGAATTTGCAGCAACAGTTTTAGGGGTTAGATGGTTCTAGGCCATTTTACATCAAAATGTTTTCGATGTTATGGAGAGGATGCCTTTCAGGGTAGAATGTTCATTGTAACTATTTTGTGTTGGTGTGCCTAAACCTAAAAATAAACGAATAAAGTAGCTTTTCTGCCAACAACTGTCAGATTTTACACGGTTTCTAAACCTACTGATAATTGAGGTATATATAGCTTAAATATTTTGAGAATCCAAACTATTTAGACACAATGTAAACGGTAACCAGCCAGACCAAACCCCGAAACTGGAGCGCCAAATCAAGAGTTACCAACTCAAAATTCATATATTCAGTCATTGGTATTTTTAGAACTCGTTAATAAACCTTTACTTTTAATGGGCACTTCTACATTGTTATATGACCAGGCGCCGATTTCACCAACAATTCCTTAAGTTTTTACTTAAATACTTTAGAAAATACTTAACTAAGTCACTAAGTAAAACTTATCAGAAATGTGTTTCACCAACATAATTAAGTGTCCACTTGATAACTAAGCTAAATTTAAGTTTTTACTTAAGTAAATTGGTTTGGTGAAACATGTTTTCCTTACGTAAGAAAACTTAGGAGGTAAACTTAAATTTAAGATTTTAAGTAGCTAAGTATATACTTAAGTATGTTGGTGAAATCGGTGCCTGAACAGCTGGATATAGTTTTGATACACAGTTTTGTAGTCATCAATGCAAAATTATACTGCATGAAAAATTTGAAAAATATTTTGTTTCAGAATTTTTATTCAAAAATGGTTTTAAATTGTTGGATATTAGTAAATTAAGACACCCTGAAAGTTTTATAGCAAAATATGAAGTATTACTGAAGTTTTTTTGACATTTCTTAATTTTCTGCTGTCCCACCAACAAGGAATTTACATAGGAAAAGCCCCCATGAAAATATCATTTTGGCTATAAAATATTCATTTCTCAACCGATTTTCAAAAGTAAAGTAGTTTTATTTACCACTAAAAATCAGTTCTAATGATATATATCCGATGTACGTATTATTTAAATAATGTTTCCGCTAGAGGCAGACGGGTAGGACCCAAACTTCATGTTCATTTTGGCCCCGTGTGGTTGCCGGGGGCCCCGTTTGATCACGGGGCAAAGAATACGGCCACTGCAGATCCCTTTGGAGGGGTAGGCAGAGGGGTAGAATCCCCCCAAATTCATGTTCATTTTATCATTTTTTGTTCATGTTCATTAAAGGTCATCATGATCCCTGCATTGTTTCAGGTGCTATCTCTCTCGCATCAAAAGAGCAGTGGCAGAAAAACAATAACGTGGCTCCAGCGTAAATGGAGTTTCTACGATAGAATTTGCAGCAACTCTTCAGTTCAGGGTGAGAAGGTTCTAGGCCCATTTTCCATATTTTATCTCGATGTACATGGAAGATGAGCCTGGCATGTTCATGCCTTCTAGGCGCCATATAACCTTTTCATGTGTTGGTGCACCTTAAAACTTCAATTCAATTCATGTTCATTTTGTCATTTTTTTATCATGCTCATTCAAGATTTTCTTCATAACACCGCATATGCAAATGTGAAAACGTGACTCCATCGTAAATGGAGTGTATAATAGAATTTGCAGCAACTCTGCAGTTCTGCAGGTTTGAAGGTTCCAGGTCCATTCTCCATATTTTATTAAGATGAGCCTGGCATGTTCAATTCAAAATTATTTTATAAAAATCTGCATGTTTGTATCTTATTGTGTAGAGGGTGTTAACAAAGTGTGTATCATAGCTATGTGTTTGCCAATCTCAGTCTCTAGCCAGAGTTGTCGTTCCTTGCATCCGCATACAAACTGACTAGAATCCTTAGAACAACGCACGCACGCAGGACGTCATTTACATAAAACACATCGAGCCATGCACATCGTACCTGTACACAAGTAGCTTTATAATATAAAAATGTTTCCCTTCTCTGGACTCCCAACACACGACCTTCTAATTTACAGCCAGTCGTTCTATACCACTGAACTATAGTCACTTCTTCAGAACATGGTTTAGACATTTGCGTACCGTATAATTTTCTTCGTTAATTTCCCTTGAATCGTGTTGAGTCTACGCTAGGTGTAGCGATGAGATTTGCACGAGTTTTCTCGTGCAATAATTGAGCGGCAATTCATTCAGTTTTGGGACAGATCGACTGATCAGAGATCAGCAGAGCTTATGCCGTGGTGCGGCGTCCGTCGTCCGTCTGTCCGTCCGTCTGTCCGTAAACTTTTTTTTTGTAGCGACTACTCCTCTGAAACTACTGAATGGATTTTCATGATACTTTACAGAAATGTTGCCCATGAAGTCTAGTTGATCCTAGCAAAAATTCATGTTGATGTGAAATCCAAGATGGCCGCCAGATCTAAAAATAGGTTTTTAAAAAACAAGTTTGTAGCGACTTCTACTTGAAAACTATAAGTGATATTGATATGGGACTTTTTCTAAAATGATCAGCATGACATGATGTTGGTCCTTGCCGAAAATCGTTCTGATTCGACGTTAAACATGGCTGCCATCTTTATTTACATATAGTTATCTAGTAAAAACTTGTAGCGACTACTCTTCTGAAACTACTCGACGGATTTCCATGAAACTTCACAGGAATGTTGCTCTGGATGTCTAAATGATCCTAGCAAAATTTCAGGTTGGCCGGAAATTCAAGATGGCCGCCACAGCTAAAAATAGATTTTCAAAATACAAGTTTGTAGCGACTACTTCTTGAAAACTATAAGTGATACTGATATGCGTCTTTTCCTAAAATGATCAGCATGACATGATGTTTATCCTTGTCGAAAATTATTTTGATTCGACGTTAAACATGGCTGCCAGCGGCCATCTTTGTTTACATAGAGTTATATAATGAAAACTTGTAGCGACTACTCCTCTGAAACTACTTGACGGATTTCATGAAACTTCACATGAATGTTGCTCCTAATGTCTAATTGATCCTAGCAAAATTTCAGATCGGCCAGAAATTCAAGATGGCCGCCACACTAAAAATAGATTTTTAGCTCTTCTGATCAGAGATCAGCAGAGCTTATGCCGTGGTGCGGCGTCCGTCGTCCGTCTGTCCGTCCGTCTGTAAACTTTTTTTTGTAGCGACTACTCCTCTGAAACTGCTGAATGGATTTTCATGAAACTTTACAGAAATGTTGCCCATGAAGTCTAGTTGATCCTAGCAAAAATTCATGTTGATGTGAAATCCAAGATGGCTGCCAAATCTAAAAATAGATTTTTAAAAAACAAGTTTGTAGCGACTACTTCTTGAAAACTCTAAGTGATATTGATATGGGACTTTTTCTAAAATGATCAGCATGACATGATGTTGGTCCTTGTCGAAAATCGTTTTGATTCGACGTTAAACATGGCTGCGACTTTTTACAGCCGCCACACAGCACTAAAACGCGTGTGTGAATGTCAATAAATACAAAAGAGAACAAAAAATTATCACTGTAAGTGACAAATGCCCCCGAAGTGACCTTTGACCTCTAAGTATGACCTTGACCTTGGAGCCATGGACCTGGATTTTGTGCGCGACACGTCGTTTGGTTGTGGTGAGCACTTGTGCCAAGTTATTTGAAAATCCGTCCAGGCATGCAAACGTTATTGACTGGACATGATTAGACCTTTGACCTCTGAGTGTGACCTTGACCTTGGGGCCACAGACCTGGATTTTGTGCGCGACAAATCGTCTTGTTGTGTTGAGCACTTGTGCCAAGTTATTTGAAAATCCGTCCATGAATGCCAGTTACTGACCGGACACGATTTGACTTTTAACCTCCAAGTGTGACCTTGACCTTGAAAACCTGGGTTTTGCGCGCGACACATCGTCTTATGGTGATCACTAATGCCAAGTTATTTAAAAATCCCTGCAGGGGTTGTGACGTTACGGTCCGGACACGAAATTGCGTACCTGTTTTTTTTACCTATTAACTGCGTGTGACCTTGACCTTTGAGGTACGGACCCGGTTTTTGCGCGCGACATATTGTATTGTTATGGTGATCACTTGGGCCAAGTAATTTAAAAATCCCTACAGGAGTTGTGACGTTACGGTCCGGACACGAAAAATGCGTACCTGTTTTTGACCTATGAACTGCAAGTGTGACCTTGACCTTTAACTACGGACCTGGGTAATGCGAGCGACACATCGTCTTGTTATGGTGATTACTTTTCCAAGTTATTTAAAAATCCCTGCAGAGGTTGTGACATTACGGTCCGGACACAAAATTGCGTACCTGTTTTTGACCTATGAACTGTAAGTGTGACCTTGACCTTTGAGGTACGGACCTGAGTTTTGCGCGCGACACATCGTCTTGTTATAATGATCAGTTGTGCCAAGTTATTTAAAAATGCCTGCATGGGTTGTGAAGTTACGGTCCGGGCACGAAATTGCGTACCTGTTTTTGACCTATTAATTGTAAGTGGCCTTGACCTTTGAGGTACGGACCTGGGTTTTGCGCGCGACACATCGTCTTGTTATGGTGATCACTTGTGCCAAGTTAATTAAAAATACATGCAGGGGTTTTAAGTTACAGTCCGGACACGAACTGCGGAATGACGGACGGACGGACGGTGCGATTACTATATGCCCCCGAAACGTTTCGCGGGCACACAAATAGCAGACTCGGTTTTGTTGAGTCTGTTCATGAGAGGTCCCATAGCACGGCGGACTTAAGCGGAAGCAACAAACTCGAACAAGAGATAAAAGTATCAGACTCGGTTTTATTGAGTCTGTTCATGATACTTAGAACCACTCCACCCCCAATCCATCCCCCCAACCCCACCCACCCAAATTCATGTTCATTTTATCATTTTTCATGCTCATTAAAAGTCATCATGACCCC
The DNA here is from genome assembly GCA_037043455.1 of Cyrtodaria siliqua. Taxonomy (NCBI): domain Eukaryota; kingdom Metazoa; phylum Mollusca; class Bivalvia; order Adapedonta; family Hiatellidae; genus Cyrtodaria; species Cyrtodaria siliqua. The sequence continues at coordinate 45,051 of JAWPHD010011537.1, forward strand.
TGCATTGTTTCATGTGCCATCTCGCTCACATCACTAGAGCAGTGGCAGAAAAACAATAAACGTGACTCCAGCGTGAATGGAGTGTCTACAATAGAATTTGCAGTAACTACAGTTCTGCAGGTGAGAAGGTTCTAGGCCCATTCTCCATATTTTATCTCGATGTACATGGAGGATGAGCCTGGCATGTTCATTCCAGTTAGGCGCCATATAACCTTTCATGTGTTGGTGCGCCTTAAACCTCCAATTCAATTCAATTCATGATAGGTAATGTAAATGATCCCAAAGAACCAGTAAGTAATAACACTACTGATTTGTAGTCGGGCGACTTTTTACGGCCGCCACACAGCACTAAACAAACGCTAGTGTGAATGTCAATAAATACTGAAAATGGGATCCCTTAGAAACAAATCACAGACATATTAATAAACAGATAGGAAACTTCCTATCTTAACCAATGAAGTAACCAAAATATCACGTGGCACCTTAACTTTTCCTTCTATCTTCTCTTTCAATTTTTCACCGATTTTGATGAGAATACATCCAAAAGATTCATAGTGAATAGCAAAATGGTATTATAATAATTTATGTTCATTTTCAAAATAAGAAAATGTATAAAAACATGTTTAAATTTTAAAATGTCATCATCTTTTGCTTTTCTCTTAAAAATCAATGTTTTGACATAGTCAAAGTTTCCATCAAACTCCTTTTTTGCTCTCAATGTAAGAGAAAACAAAATACTTTCATTGGAAAGAAATTTAAATTTGTGATGGTATTTGGCTTGAATGAAACTTGTATCTACAAAACTCCTCATGATATGTGTGTTTAAAGCTGGGGGATATTTTGTGAAATTTTCGAACTGTGCCACTTGAAATTTACACAATTTTCATAGTGTCCAATCTATTTGTTATTAGGTCTGTGAAACAAATATACCTAACGGCTTAGCGAGTATGTTGGTGGAGGTATTATAAACCTCAGAACTACACACACGCCCCTTGGAAGCAACACACACAAAACAATTGATAAAAATAGCAGGCACGGTTTTAATGAGTCTGTTCAAAGCCACACAGACTGGCCTTGATGATCCCAAATGACCTGTAAGTAATAACACTACTGACTTGTAGTACTTTAAACCCCAGCGTTAGGTAGAGTTTACCGTCATTATGTATACACTGTAGCCAGTTAGTATTTCGTTTGCTTCAAGATAAAGGTTTCAGCACTCTGACCAATCAGTGATCTTATATTTATAGGTACAGCTATTAATAGATGCACCAAATTCAAAATTTGACAGGAATAAAAGTTTTGTTCTAGAAAGTATGGAAAATAAATACATTATATAATTATTTTGATATATCTGTATAGAGTAATGTTTAATGTATTTACATGCCAAATGTTATGGTTTCAAAATGCTTTATTATTTAGAAATGTGTGATTAAACCTCTCTGAGCAGCATAATGCATAAAATGATCAGAAAAGTTTTTCTGGGGCCATTTCGGGTTTTTATACTCAACCCTAGCATTTAAGCACTTTTATCTAGTCAGTGCTTCCCTTGAATAATACACACAACATTAGAGATCGCTCACATGCCAAATTATCGGAACCTATCAGATTGCAGATCGTGTCATTTGTTATATACTATTTAATATCGCAACAAACCAGTCAATTGTATGGAGCCATACACGTTTTTGTAACCATCTAAAAGGACAAATTCTTACTAGTACCATGTTATTGAGTACCTTGTAGGGAAACTAAAAATCCATGATAGCAGTGTGAACAGGGTAGCTGATTCCTGTTATTAGAGTTATCTCCCCGTTTTAAGCAAAACTCTTGTTTTCTTTAAAAAATCGTTTTCGCTGAAACTAGAAGAGCTACAGGTCTAATATTTTGCATGTATTATACATTTAGGGTCCTCTACCAAGTGTTTATAAAATGATGACCCCAGGGTCAAATATGGCCCAGCCCTGGGGGTAAACATTTTTCATAGAGTTATATAGGAAATCTTTAAAAAATAAATCATTTTCTCTAAAACTGTAAGAGCTAGAGGTCCCATATTATGCATGAAGCATAAGCTTATGGTTCACTAGCAAGTTTTTTAAAATATTGACCCTGGGGTCATATCTGGCTCCGCCCCAGTGGTCATATATTTACATAAGAGTCATATAGAAACATCTTTAAAATCTCTTCTCTAAAAAAAACAAGAACCAGAGGTTTTTCATATTGTATAAGCTGATGATCAATTTTGTTCAAATCATGACTCTATGTCCAACTATGGCCCGGTTCTGGAGTCAAAATTTTACAAAGAGTTATATAGGAAAGTCCATAAAAATATTCTTTTTCTGACACTACAAGAGCTAGAGGTCTAATACGATGCATGCAGCATAAGAGTATGGATCTCTACCAATTTATTTTGTTCAAATGGTGATCTTATAGTCAAATTTTGCCCGGTCCCGGGGGTCACATATTTGCATAGAGTTATGTAGGAACGTCTATAAACATCTTCTTCTCTGAAGCTACAAGAGCTAGATGTCTAATAAGCTACATGTAGCTTAAGATTATTGTCCTGCATCAAATAATTTAAATGGTGTCACTTGAATCAAGCCTGGAATCAAACTTGGCCCTGTCCCGGAGGTCACACTATAACATTGAATTATATAGGAAAACATATTCAAACAGCTTCTCTGATATTTCAAAAGCTAAATAATATTTCGCATGTACCATAAGCTTATGATCCTCTACCTAGTTTGTTCAAATGGCGACAATGGGGTCAAATATGGCCACTACGGGGGTCACAGTTTTACATATTTATATAAAGAAATTGTTGTTGTTTCTTAAAACATGAGAGCACTTTGAGACAACGCGAGTGGGGATCTTGTTTATGGCTTGAAGTTTTAAGCGAACTGAAATATATAGAGAATGTGACTTTTGATAAGGTATTCCATTATGAAGACATAACCATGTTTACAAATCGCATATTGAATAAATCCACGAACTAAAATCACAAAGTAGACCACTGCATTTTCAACTAATTGCAAAAAAAACAGAAAGAAAAAGAAAAGGTATTTTACTGTTTAACTGTTGATATTTAGGTGTTTGTTATACAAATTTTAAAATAACCCGCCAAATTACGACAAAATTACACTACAAAAACAGTTTATCAAAACTCTATCCAGATGTTCAGCTCATATAATAATGCATATGTGTCGCTTAAAAGTATATATTTTTTCGTGGGTTCTTATAATACCCGTGATTGAATAAGTGTAAAATGAATTATCCATTTTTGGCGGTTTTGTCTGGCTGGTTAAAGCTTTTTATACTGTATCTATAGAGTTTTGATTCTCAAACGATGTAAGTTATGTATATACCTCGTGGTCAGTAGGTTTAGAAACGATGTACATATGTTGTAAAATATAGCTGTCGTTGGCGGGATAGCTACTTTAACTGCAGTAGCACCTGTATGTCGGATATAGCTTTTAGAGTAAACATCAGTAAACTAACCGTGATCACTAAACGTAATCTATCTCGATGCATTGGGTACCGATTCTAAGCGTTTACTTTTTTTTTTATCTTATATGTATGTTATATTGTCACATTAACATATATTATTTAAATGAGATAATATGTACTGAGTATTCTTAATTGTCCTTTTTTGTCTCAAGGCATTAATTGCCAAGTTTATAAAAACAGCAATATATATAAGGCTTGCAGGCATATTGCAACTCGACATACATGAACTTGATGTTAACTTTCTAGATAAGAGAGACCGTTGTGAACCCAGCTTCTTGGGTATAACCTTAATGACGGATTAACATTTTAGTTGTTTGTATTTTAATGCAGTCACCCTGCTTGAGCGCATGCAGCCTGTTGATGCAGTGGATAGCACAGAGACTTTAAATTCAGAGGACCCTTGTTCAAGCCTCACCGGAGCCAGTGAATTTTGTCGGTGTGGGCAAGACACTTTTACCCTCGTCCGTCGGATAGGGACGTCGGATGGGGACGTAACCCCCCCCCCCCCCCCCACCCCCACCCCTGGGCCATGTGTATATTTATTAAAGTGGATCTAAGGTTTGCTTATTGTTCATGACATCTACAATTATTCAGGGATTTTTTTCTTTTTCTTAGAATATCTCTTAAAGCTTCATTCCTTCACTTAATTGGCATGCCTCTTTGTAGGCGTGTCTATGTTCACCAGCCCATGGCGAATTTGGATATTTAAAGCTACAGACACTAAACTTAAACTAGTTCTAACTCATGAATATGAACGAGTCACGGGTGAAGTAGTTTCAATTCGACGAGCGGCCCAAACGTCGATATAAAAGCCAGAATCGATGCGTAAATATCTCGCCCGGTTGCGGTAACACAGTGGTTGGTGTCCTCGGCCGACCCAAATTATAATAACCATTTGTGGATATCATTATAAATCTATTTTGATAGTTCACACACCCCTGACCCATTCCCCCAGCTGGTAACCTTTTTTCGATGCCATGGCTATTTGATGAAAATTATTTAAAAAAAAACAAACTTTGCCGAACCCCATAATTTTCCTTCGGCATATATTAAAGTGTCTGCTTTGTTCTTGTCATTGCTTGAAAGATGATAACGTTAAAATAATCTCCTTAGAATAATTGTAACTATTGAATAAATAAAATAAACTTCATAGAAACGCTCGCTAAAAGGCCTTATGGTATAGGGCGAGCAAAAAATACAAACTTATAGTAGAAGTAAATAACATTCCCGTTCAGACCACCGAACTAGTAGGACGTGTATAACAACGCTAAAGGTAACAATTCCGCTAACGGTAACAACCGCCGCTAAAGGTAACAATTCCAACGCTTAAGGTAACAACCTTCGGTAAAGGTAACAATCACCTCTTCCGCTAAAGGTAACAACGCTTACGCTGAAGGTAACAACTTCTCATGTTAACTATAAAGGTAACAACGCTAACTTTAAAGGTAACAACTTTTCGTGTTAACTATAAAGGTAACAACGCTAACTCTAAAGGTAACAACTTTTCATGTTAACTATAAAGGTAACACTTGTCTACACTAAGAAATAACAACGTTTTTCAAAATCTACAGTTTCAATGAAAATGTCTGCGTCTAAAGAAACGAGCAAAAAAAAGACTCAACACTACATCTCACAATGTTTTAAAGAGCTTTAGCAGAAAAAAACTATGTACAGACTGATGTGCTTATATTAACTTCAAGAAATGACAGTATATGGACTCCGTTACTTACGCAACATTCTCGATTTTTTTTTAAAGTTTTTTGTATTTTTGTATTGAATGTTTTATAAATAACAACAATTACATGTGCTATTTAAAAGCAAATAATAGAATACTACAACTTGTAATATCAATAACAGAAAGAAATTAAGAGCAATGCCTCAAAATACACCTGTTGCGTAAGTAACGAAGACACAAAAAAGACTGATATTTTTAATTCGTCTCTTAGTCTAAAGAAACGAGAAAATAAACAGACCCAACACAACATTTTGGTACTTTATAGGAACTTATGATATTGAATTCGAGTTGAACTACCGTTGTCGTTTTCAAGGAAGCATATACTTGACATTTTCTTAATGATGTTGAAGATCAGTTTCTGGTATGTCGTTTTTGTTGCATACTTATAAATCTCGTCTTTAAACCGACTGGAGGTAATCTGGAAGAGAGCGTAATTGTACAAGAGGGAACCCTTATTCTGTGCTTTTGTTCATATGAAATATACACATGCATTAAATAAGCTGAATATTAAATTTAGTTAAATTATTATTTATTAAAATATTTTGACTGGAAAACGATGCATTGTATTTTTGTTGGTAAATTATTAATATGAATTTATAGGGGGTTCATATTGCTAGAAGCTGTACACATTATACAATACAAGTGTAGTTAGATTCCAAAACAAAAGCCTTAAAGCCTCATATAAACTATTATTATATAACCTATAAATAGACGCGTTTTCATTGGCTAAAAAGTAATTTTTTAGAAAAAATATCTAGCGATATTGACCTGTTTTTTTGATATTGACCTGTTTTTTTGATATTGACCTGTTTTATATAATTGTTTTTTTGATATTGACCTGTTTTATATAATTGTAAATTGAGGGTTATATAATAAAACAGTTATGGACTTTTCAGCTGTTATACATGATGTTGATATGCACCAAAAAATCATTATTGACCTCGGCTATCGCCTCGGTCAATAATGATTTTTTTGGTGCATATCACATCATGTATAACAGCTGAAAAGTCCATAATTGTATAATATTTAATGATTTATGCACAACAACTAGCCGAGGCGTCGAGTTTTCCCGACCAAACTATTTCATGAATAATAATAAAAAGGATTCTTTCATGAGGCCTAGCTTAAGTGCATATATAATTTCTGTAAGTTGAACATGCAGCTCAAACACAACTCATATTTGGATTGACATGCCAAATCGCCTTCAGTCCCTTTAACTCTCCATGAAGTGTGTCCTGATTAAAAAACTGCTTTGATCTGAAAAGAATGTACTGTAGCACATAAATGTAGAACTTTTCTTAAACATTATAAAGTAGGTGGCATATTATATGGACCAACTTTGAATTTACTGTGAAAACAGTATTTCACTAGGTATTAATATATTAAAGCTTAAGTGAAAAACAACAATGCAAATGACCTCGATATTTAATAACAATCCAGAAAACTAAAACAGATTAGCATGTACAATTATAATACACAATTATAATACACAATTATAATAAGTAACTTATTTTTGAGAAGATATAGTAATCATAAGTTATCACTTGTAGTTAAATATTTATAAAACTTTCAATTAGTTTTAAAGTTTGTAAAGAGTTACATGCCTTTAATGATGAAAGTAATATGTTCATCAAATGCTGTGTTCACAATGACTGGACAGCAATTAAAATGTATTTACTGTTTCCTTTATGTTTTATGTACTTAATATTGAATGTCTATGATTCCAATTTCCATTTATTCATTTTTGTCAAAAGACAAGAACAAAACTGACAGTAAGAAATAATTTCGCAAAAGGTCTTGTTCATAATGGACACCGGGTTTAGCGAAAGGTATCCACTGTTATGACATCATTTTTGGATGCATGTCTTAATATATTGTTCCATTTACATTCTTTAAATTCTTGAACTGAAATTAAACAATACCTTATTTAAGTCAATGCATTTGTAGAGTTTTGTTAATATATTTTATGTTCGCAACAAAAAGACTGCGTTCTGTTCGCAACAACAGACTATAAATTATTATTAAAATTTGGCATCCAGTGTTATGAACACAAAATTATAACACGACCTGCGCAGTCTTTCATATACACGAAGAAGAGAGACAGATGTATGTAATACAGCTGTTCCATTAATTTCCCGCGTATATTTCATCCGTTGGAAGCGCAACGTTACATGACGTCACTTGCTTGGTCGTGTATTAGAACATATTGTACCGCGCAGAACTTTGAATTGAATTGAATGTTGTTTAACGGCTCATCAACACAGTATAGGTTATTTAGAGCCGCACCAGAGAGAGGGGAAGGATACATAGGAATCCGGGAACATGCCCTACTCTTATTATCGAATAGATTCCTATGGTTCTTTAACGTGCTCGGAGGATAGACCGATACACGGGACCGCCCGGTTTACGTCCCCATCCGACGGACGAGGCTAAGGTAAAGTGTCTTGCCTAAGAACACACCGACGGAACACAGTGGCACCACGGAGGATTGAACCCGGGGCCTCCGGTTACAAATCCACCGCGCTACCGACTGCGCCACGCCAGCCGCAGAACTTTGCATACGGGCCGCCCAAATGGAACAGCCTGTAAACATAGCAGCCTGATTACCTTGACCTCCGAGCTTATATATACTGCCCCCACAATAGCGTAAACAATGGTGTTATTGTTGTGTTAAAAGACAAAATAATAAATACGTACCTGTATTTTATCGGTGAATAAAATATAATTAGTCGTTCGGATGCGAGTATTATAAAACATATATAATCTATGATTAACTGTTAATTCCAGGGCTTTTTACAACTTGATTTATATGTGGATATATAAAATGAAAGCGTTAAGTCTAGTTTGAGTTTTCAGGACCATATGCTGACATAGATGGAACAAGTGTGTTATGTTCATTACACAAGGACACCATTAGATATTCGATTGTTTAACAAAAAAGTCATAAATACGATATTCCACGTTGAGACAGATGAATATAGACATTCAAAAACATTTAAGCTGATTGATTGCATGTATCACTTAAGCCTAAGAATGGCAAAAACAATACTTTAGGAAGAATTTAATTGCCGTGTCGCGTTCATAACACGAAACAGAAAGTAGACACCATTGTAAATTTTCCCTGAAAGCGCACCGTTTCCGATGACGTCATGGCGTTTTTACACATGCATGATCTATTTATTAGCAGTATTTTTATTTTATTTACTAGTTTCCCACCACGTGCTGCATTGTAGATGCTGTGTTCATAACATCAGGACGACACATTTAATGGCAACAGATACACGCATTATTTTTTTACAGTCACTAAGATTTTCGATCTCATTTTACTTTTGTTCCAGCTATTTCATGTCAATGTCTTCGGGTGCATATAGTAATCGCACTGTCCGTCTGTCAGTCCGTCAGTCCCTTCGTTCGTCTGTACAATAACTCTGACAATAATAGACGGATTTTCAAATAACTTGGCACAATTGCTCACCACAACAAGACGACTTGTCGCGCACAAAATCCAGGTCCGTGGCTCCAAGGTCAAGGTCAAAGAGGTCAAAGGTCAAAATAAACTGCTTTCGTGCCGGTTATTAACTCTGACATTCATGGACAGATTTTCAAATAACTTGGAATAAGTGCTCACCACAACTAGACGGTGTGTCGCGAACAAAACCCAGGTCCGTGGCTCTAAGGTCAAGGTCACACTTAGAGGTCAAAGGTCAAATCGTGTCCGGTCAATAACTGGCATTCCTGGACGGATTTTTAAATAACTTGGCAAAAGTGCTCACCACAACAACACGACGTGTCGCGCACAAAACCCAGGTCCGTGGCTCTAAGGTCAAGGTCACACTTAGAGGTCAAAGGTCAAATCGTGTCCGGTCAATAATTCTGGTATTCCTTGACGGATTTTAAAATAACTTGGCACAAGTTCTCACCACAACAACATAATGTGTCAAGCACAAAATCCAGGTCCGTGACTCCAAGGTCAAGGTCACACATAGGTCAAAGGTCAAATCGTGTCCGTCAATAACTTTGGCATTCCTGGACGGATTATTAAAGTGCTCACCACAATAAGACGATGTGTCGAGCACAAAATACAGGTCTGTGGCCCAAAGTCAAGGTCACATTTAGAGGTCAAAGGTCAAATTGTGTCCGGTCAATAACTCTGGCATTCCTGGACGGATTTTCAAATAACTTGGCACAAGTCCTCACCACAACCAGACGACGTGTCGCGCACAAAATCCAGGTCCGTGGCTCCCAGTTCAAGTTCACACTTAGAGGTCAAATGTCACGGGGGTATTTGTCACTTACTGTGACATTTCTTGTTAAATATATATTAATTACACCACATACTTTCTGTTTTTTTATGAAACTGAACTGGACCATATTCAATTAAACTGAATGTTGTTTAACGGCTCATCAACACAGTATAGGTTAGTTATAGCCGCTCCAGAGAGAGGGGAAGGATACATAGGATCGTACCCTACTCTTATTATCGAATAGATTCCTATGGTTCTTTAACGTGCTCGGAGGATAGACACGGGACCGACTGGTTTACGTCCCCAACCGACGGACGAGGCTAAGACCCAATAACACACCGACGAAACTCAGTGGCACCACGCAGGATTGAACCCGTGGCCTCCGGTCACAAATCCACCGCACTACCGACTGCGCCACGCGAACGCGACGGGTTCAGAGTTTAAAAAAATAATATTTTGAAATAAAACACAACTTTCGAATCAATCCCACATCACACTACAGTATCACTGTTATATTAAAAGAAATAATATTTTATACTCTGTGTAGTTATTTATTACCAGGGACATGCACAATTTGTCACATTTTTGTTACATTTTTTAAATTACTTTGAGCAGTAAGTTACAAAAAAGTCAACTTTTTTTCATATTTTTAAATATTTTTTTTGCATTTGTATGTTTGATCTATTTTGTTGTCATAGTATGTGCAAGTAACAATAAAAATGCATTAGGAACATTTTTGTAAGATTTAATTGGACTAACCCCTAATTTTCCCAATATTGAATTATTCCACAAATGCAAAGGAGTCGATAAGCCAATATACTGTTACGTGCCGGTACTACCTCTCATCGTGGTAGCGTGCTTTTATAATGCACTTGATAAAAAATATGGACTCCTTAAATAATATTCAAAAAACAAACAATTGGTCTTTATAAACTACTAAGAATCAAGCTCAGTTAATATGTTTAATCAAACAATTCTCTAAATAATCACAATTCAGTTCATCAATTCATAAATATAAATATAACTGGACTAGTAGATGAAGAAATAAACATTAACAATATTCCCAGGACTCAAATAAAATCTGTCAGTGACTATTAAATTAGCATTCAAAAGAATAATCTTAAATTCTGTTTAAAATGAATTGAACAACCCTACTAGTTCTAAATGTATAATAAAATACCTTAAATGTTCCTATTCAAACAATTGTTATAAGTAAAATCTAATGTAAAGTAATTTTGAAGTGAAAACTAATATGTGTCCTATCCCAATGAAACTAAAAACGGAGTCCCCACTAAAATCCAAGGGGTGGTTTATATACCAGCTCTTCCCCCACTTCCCCCACGTCCGCCAAAACGAGTACCGCTACCCATTCTAAGGCGGACCCCCCTTGAAATACTGGCGGAGAGGCAAATCACTTCTAAAATTAACGGCGGACGTCAAAACTTACATGAAAGAAACACAGCAGTAGTCAATTAAAACTGACAATTAAATGCAATTTAAGAATGACAGCTAAATCATTTACTCGCTAGATTTAAAGAACAAAGATTAACCTATATGACCCACCTCATCTAATCAAAATCTGTCAGTAATTAATAAAATACAAGTCTTCAAAGTTAAGAATCGTAGTCTGACATTTACATGTACAAATAACCTCGATCGACCTGTAGAATTGTAGGCTGCTTATGTTACTAAAAATAGAACATGTACACAACAATGGCCGACAGCAGTAAAAGAAGCATGCTGTCTGCACAAAACATTTCATGGAATAAACACTTTAACAAGAGATGATTTAAGGTAATTTAGCAGTTATGTAAAGATTAAACACTGGGTACATGAATCATACAGGTGTCTGTTAAAGTAGACTGCAATATAATCACAAAATCGGCAGTGTTACTGCTTTCACATTTAACAATAACAAAATGCACTGACTCGAATGTAAACACAAACATAAAAAAAATAGTACACACATGCAGGGTACAACAATACTTCTTAGGAATTAGGGCTCGATCTGGCTTGGTTTAAACCGCGACCCGCGCTTCATTCAACGAATGAATCTGTCGTTTATATGGTATCTAGTTCATCGATTAATCATTAGCACAGACTTGCACGTCTTAAATTCCTGTCAACCACAGTCCAGCGGGGGTGGCTTTGGCTCACATGCTGGAGGTCGTGAGCTCGATCCCCGACCGGCTAACACCAAACACTTAACTAGTAGCTCCGTTACTTGACGCTTACGATATCAGAGTTATGCTATGTCTGGTCGGTCCGATGTCAATTTAATGTGACTGGATGAGTCATGGCATGGGTTTACGGGATGATCCACTCCAATATATAATTATTTCACTATTTATGCACACTGCATATACTTAGCGTATTTTAACATATTTAAACATACAGTCTTATACATATTCAAAATAATGTTCTGATAACATCTATGTAAGATTGTGTATGTGTAACACCTCGTTGTGATATAATCACAATATATTATAAACAAATCTCAAATCCCAGAGCTTACCTTAATCAGAAATCTTCATCATGCAAATACATGCATAAGTATTGGCACGGCTGTTCATTTGACGAACTAACATCGTTATATTGATCATCACAGAAGCAGACCAACTCACTCAGTATTTCTGGTCGTTAACAGCTGGTTCATAACATTTGGACCTATGTCTTTAACAATCTCATAGCCACACTCTGTTGGGTCACATTTACTCATATAGCATATACTCCCCAAATCAGTAACAGACATGCACACTTGACAGATGAAGTAACACCTATCCTATGTTTGGGGGTTGGGGTGGGGTGGGGTGGGGTGGGGTTGCGGGGCCGAAACTTCCTTGGGTTTAAACTCTTGTTTTCAAGCACCCTTTTTTATATTCCCAACGTATTGAGAGACATACATTTATTGGACAGATAACTCTTAAGCCTCACCAGCACTGTTCATCATTACATTAGATGCCATTTTCTTGCCAATTTCAAAGGAAGAGCAACAGGTGTCGCACTCTGTGAGCGTGTAGAGTTCATCGAAAAGATCCGCTCACATTAACGTTGATTAACACTATCATGTAACTATTTGGATTAATCCGGTCAGATCTAAATGCTTTTCTTGCCGATCTCAAAGAATAGTTTTTCCACACCGAAATGGTCAAAGTGGTATACCAATAATTTAAGTACGTCCGTGTCTGGTCTAAGAAGAAGAACAACACCTTGTCTGGCTTTGAACTAGGCTGTATAGCAATAAATGAATAGTTATGATGGTAGGTTAGATTCAAGGACAACTACACAGGCATATGCTATTTTCAATGTCTGATGTGTATAATGTTGGTCCTCATGGGCACTTTCAGCTACGTGTTTTATTTACATTATTTCAAATCTCCGTTACTCTTGCTACTTGTAAGAACCTTTTTCTAGGCATGAATGATCATTTTTCCTAATTGTGAGATGGTATATAAAGCGAAATATTCTTTCCACGTTTCTCACGAGTTTGCGCTATCATAGCTTTTTTTCGTACTGCTCAAAAACAACATGGACGCTTTTAATATCCATACTTCTGTATAATTATGTGAATTTGAAACAATGAAGCCATGTAACTGTATGTTTGTTTTACTAACGACGACATCGGCTGTACAATTTTAATATTTGCCATTCCGTCGAAAATGATGCAATCCACTTCATCGATATTCCCCGATACTGGTGGAATATTTGTTTTCTTAATGTTTTCCATGTCAGATATCGGCCTTTCTGTTTGCAACCATTTACCCTCATCAAAAAACTCAACGGTATAGCTGCATTCTTTAGTCATAACTCTTTCCAGTGGGGTATTTTTTAATTATAGTATGGTCATTAGCCGTAAATACATCTCTTCCTCATTAATTAGGATATCTTTTGATTTGTATTTTACATAATCTTACTATTTGTCATTGTCTTTTTGGACGGTGCCGTCAGGCACCCGTCATATGTAGTGGGAAATCTGGCGAAACTAGAAACCAAAGATCACCAGATTACAGAGCGATGAAAGTAGTACCACTTGCAAGGCTGTAAATGTGCAAAAAATCCGTATATTGACAAAATATTGATAAATATGTAAGCGTTGGTAAGTTTAAGTAATACGCTTTTTTGAAAGGATTTGATACTGTACAAATTAATCCGCATATGTCTTACGTCTACATGAGGTTGGGGGTAACAACCGTACCGTATCGTACATTCCGAAATATAACGAAAATAGCAGGTGCGTAGTACGGAGAATACCGAAAGTACAATGAATAATTTAGTAACGAATCTAATATAGATTATCGGTATATTATCAGAGTATGAAGGGTGAATATAATGACGATAATGTTTATTAATTTATTTATATCATATATTAGAACAATTAACATGCATACATGACATAGATATATATCAGACGTAATTGGATAATAAATAGAATCCGTGCTCTACCGTACATAATTTGTGTAACAGTTATCAAAAATAAAGATGTAATGTAATCAACATTATTAAATAAATATCCGACATGGAGTCAATAACATGACCAAGAAATTAATGACATTAGATAACGTAACAATTCAAATTGGTAATTTAAAGGTGAGAAATCCCGATCTTTCACGCATATATGAAACCTTAATTTGTTAAAACAGTTAGCGACAGTGTAATATGGGTTAAGTTGAATTTAACATTGTTCAATTTAGAAGAAGATTTGTTTGTTTGTTTTTGCTATAACATCCCAGTTGGAAGTAGTAGTGAAATATTTGAAGATCATGGAGTGTTTGATAGTACTTTACGGCCAGTACTGGTTGATGCATTCCAGCATTTTTGCGTACACTATTTTACAGTTGTTACAGATAAAATGGTTGATGCATTCCAACATTTCTGCGTACACTATTTTACAGTAGTTATAGATAAAATGGTTGATGCATTCCAACATTTCTGCGTACACTATTTTACGGCCAGTACTGGTTGATGCATTCCAACATTTCTGCGTACACTATTTTACGGTCAGTAATGGTTGATGCATTCCAACATTTCTGCGTACACTATTTTACGGCCAGTATTGGTTGATGCATTCCAACATTTATGCGTACACTATTTTACAGTAGTTATAGATAAAATGGTTGATGCTTCCAACATTTTTGCTTACACTATTTTACGATCAGTACTGGTTGATGCATTCCAACATTTCTGCATACACAATTTAACAGTAATTATATATAAAATGGTTGATGCATTCCAACATTTCTGCGTACACTATTTTACGGCCAGTATTGGTTGATGCATTCCAACATTTATGCGTACACTATTTTACAGTAGTTATAGAAAAAATGGTTGATGCATTCCAACATTTTTGCTTACACTATTTTACGATCAGTACTGGTTGATGCATTACAACATTTATGCGTACACTGTTTTACAGTAGTTATAGATAAAATACTCCAGTCAATCTTTTGGTTGTTTAAATCTTCTATTTTGTATGTTATAAGATAATTATGTATGTTGAATTTCATAAATAACAAACATTTTTCCAGTTCGGTTTATACCCTTTTTCAAACGTTCTTTTATATTTACTGATTCTAACCTTGCCTCCTATTTTAAACTTAGGTATAGATTTATTTATTTTCGTCTTTCCATATAAGTTGAAATACACCTCTCCTTTATTCGTTTCCTTGCTTGCTTCAATCTGTGTCATTTTAATACTACGATGTTTTGTATTATTATACTTATCAACCATGACCTGCAACACATCTAAATATTTGTTTGTATTGTTTGCTGTGAAATATTTCCTCATGTTTTCTTTTAATCTTCTATTAAAAGAAACGTTCAATTACTACAGATTTTCCGAAATTAAAAGTGTGATACATTTCAATATTATTATCATCAAGAAATTGCTTGAAAGTTTAATTGTTAAATTCTACACCCTGGTCAACCCGCAGAAACGTACATTGCCTTCCGGTGCGTATGATCTTTTGGAAAGCTTTAGTAATTTCTATACCAGTTTTATTTGAAACTGGAATAACCCAAGCAAATTTAAGAAATACATCAATAACAATGAGCAAGTATTTTACACCTTTATTATATTTTGAAAACGATTGCATATCAACTAAATCAGCCGACCATATTTAATCAATTTCATTAACAATCACGCGGCGCTGAGTGAACTTCCTTCGTATGGGTTTATGAAGTTCATCGGCTAACTTATCGGCCACTATGCTTTCCTCTTTCATTGAACGATGACCGGACAGGCTGTGAACCCTATGATGACGCCTACCTAAAGTCCATTGGGGCGAACGTTTGATGTTTGTCTATGATCTTTCTTGTCGTTCCCTTAATGGTGCCCTTAATGGTTTATTTTCTTGTTGCTCTGGCTTCTGCCAAGTCATTGAGTACCTTCATTGTGGCTTTCTAGGCTATTTTGTTTTTTTGTATTATATTTGTACGAGCTTATTTGTGTTTTACTTATATTGCCTATATTGCCTATTGATGCTGCCTTGCTGGTTAGAGATTAGATCATGGCGGGGATTTCTTTATTTACACTGTCTCGTTTTAATGGGATGACAGTAGGGTAAGTGTGAGGTTTGGTGCAGTTTGGTGCACCCTAGAACCGGTTTAAACTCTCCCCCCCCCCCCCCCCCCCACCCAGTGGCCTACTTTGCCACTGACCGTTCCAAGGCGGTAGCCCTGTTGTCAACACTTTTGTTTGTGATGTCGTTTGTATTTATTATTACTTTTGCCTTCTTGTTTGTCTGTTTGCGTGTTTGTTTCTGTGTTTTGTGGTTGACTGTCCTCCTTGAATGCTACTTTCCCTGTCCGATTTTTTTATATTTCTTATACTGCACAATAGTGTTGTTTGTGCCGTGTGGCGATCGTAAAATGTCTCCCTGTACATTCAATCAATATTGTTATTTTTACATCCTACAGGGATTGTATGACATTCATTGATCAAGTTTTTTCTTAAAAACGTGTGTTTCATTTACCGCGTTGAAGGTTTTGTGCTCATCGACATTTTGGCCCATTTTATTAGAGTTCTCCTTAACTTTCCTCATTATCATATATTATACACTGAGTTTGAGTGTTGGACCTCTTTTAACAGTCCGTAAATTTACTAATAATATTCTTATGGATCTTTGGTACGATTCTATTTCGTATCTAATAAATACTAATTGGCCCTTATTTCGCTTTTCACAGAATGGTATTAATCTCCAAAAAACAATTATGAGTCTTTTAGTTAAAACTCTGAAAATAAAACTTTCACCTCTTCGGTTATACTATGCGTCATCAATACAAGTTCCACAAAATAACTCTTCACTTCTTAGAACTAAACCATATGTACGCCTTACAACTTTAAATCTTCATTCGGCAACCTCGTTTCATGTTCCTTCTAATAATATTACTAGGATTTTTAATAATGGATCAAAAGTTTCCGCTAGGATCACCTGTTTTGAGGAAATACCATATAAAGTCTCCTTTCAGAAATCATTTAGTTCGTTCAAGACGCAGGGTGTTTCCCTCTATCAATAAGTGCAATGATAAGAGGTGCAGTTGTTGCAATTATTTATCTTGCAAGTCCACCATTAAATCAGCTGTTAATGGTAGATTGTTTAATGTATGTCTAGCTTCAAATGTTGATTGACGTACATCTCACGTCATTTATGTTCTGACTTTCAATGCACCGCGTTGCAGTATACAATATGTTGGACAATCAGGTCGATCCTTAAAAGTTCGATTTCGTGAACACAAATATAATACAAGTAATCCTAAAAAGTTAAAAAATTACTTGTACCAACACTTTCGTCAGTCAGGTCATAAGTTTAATAACGTAACTGTTCAACTGGTTGAACATATATTTTTTGATAATGATGCTACTAAAACCTTTAAAATAAAAGCTAGACATATTGCAGAACTTAAGTGTATGAAAAACTTACAGACACCTTATCCACTCGGCCTTAATGACAATATTTATCAAGAAGGAAATATTTCTAAAGATTATAATATTGACATGTTTTCTATATTTTCTATTCGAAAGCGTAAATCTAGGTCTCATGGTCTTAGGCGTAATGGTAACATCAAACGTAAATCGCGTGTAATTATTTCTGTCGCTGATTTACATACTACTTTTAAACAGTCTGGAAAGCACTTTATGCCTTCACGGCTTATCTCTTTGTCCATTTCTTCACTAAAATTGATCGACGAGGAAGCCGACAAAATTTTCATTCGTACAGATCCCTTGTATAACACTGCTTCCATAGTTCAAAGCTACACATAACATGTTCTCCGACCCCATATTGACAAGGAGTCTGACCACGTCATGCATTTTCTAAAACTACTATATATTAATAAAGGTATTGATTTCATTGACATGCCTAGTATTTTTCGAGATACTCATGTAGTTGATTCTATCCCAAAATATTAAAAAAAATCCGAAAATCCTGTAATTTGTTATAAGTATAAAAAGCGTATTAGAAATATTATTTTCAACTACAACAAAATAGTTTCTGACCTTGATCTAGTACATAATACTCCTAAGGAATGTGAATGGAACACATCAAATTGTGCTATGTTCCAGCAGGTCATGTCATCACCGGTTATTTTGATATTGTTGATAAACCTATTCGGCAATTGTTTTCGAAAGGTCCTATATATAGATTACCTTCAACTATTGATTTTAATGCCTGTCGTGCCCAGATCGCCCACTCCATTGAAGATTTTAGTATTAAGTGGTGTCGTAGAGAAGATGCGGACCCAAACTCGCTTTCTACTTGGAAAAAGTTTATTCTTAAAATTATAGATACACGTATTAACTTTTATAATGCTAACCCCCTTTAACTTCCTCCGAGACCTAGGTTTTCCTTACGTAATTTAAAATCGGAAATTCAGGAATTTCATAATAAATTTGTTTTAGTTCCTGCAGATAAAGCAGCTAATAATGTAATTATTTTTTGACGCCTACATTACGTCAATATTTTATCTCTGGGACTCGGCAGCACCAATTTGTATACTCCAGTTAATTCTACTGAGGATGATGTTGTTTCCGCACATATCACTCGGTGAACTACTTTCAAGGCTGGTTTAAACGATAAGCCAAATAAACTGCCTACCAGGTACTGGATTTCTAAATTACATAAAAATCCGTATAAGGCTCGCTTTATTTCGAATTCTAGTGCCTGCACCACAACAAACATCTCCAAACTTCTTGTCTTACTGCCGTTAAAGATCACGTTAAACTATATTGTGATAAAACTTATGATGAAAACTCTGGGATTAATTTATTTTGGTCCATAAAAAATTCAGGAGACGTGAATTATGTGGACTTGCTATGAAGTTTATGAAGCACTCATCTATTAGATAATATTTTCGTCAGGTATGGAACTACCGTTTACAGACAAATTGTTGGTATCCCTATGGGTACGAACTGTGCACCACTTGTCGCAGATTTGTTTTTATTTTGCTATGAAAGAGATTTCATGTTGAGTCTTTAACCAAATACACAGGCAGATGTTATTGAAGCCTCTAATGACACCTCTCGGTATCTGGGTGACATATTGAACCCTGACAACCCTTTCTTTCCAACTATGGTTAATAATATTTATCCTAAAGAACTTCAGCTTAACAAAGCCAATATATCTGATAATAACGCTTCTTTTCTTGATTTAGATCTCTCGATTGAAAATGGTGAAATAATTAGCAAAATCTATGACAAGAGAGATGATTTTAATTTTGATATTGTTAATTATCCCCACTTGGATGGGGATGTTCCCCGAGCAACTTCTTATGGGGTGTATGTATCTCAACTTATTCGTTTTTCAAGAGCTTGTACACGAGTTGAGGACTTTAATATTCGTAATCTTTGTATAACCAAAAAGCTACTCAATCAGAGTTTCGTTACCATAAACTTCGTAAAACCATTGCAAAATTTTATTATCGTAACTCTGATCTTCTTTCCAAATATAAAAGTAATTTAAGGACTCTTCTGCGACAAGAATTATCACAACCTGACTTCTATGGTGATGTGATTTATAAACTTCGTAAGATTCTTGGTCATGATCACTTTCAAACTATCTTTGTTAAACTTCTTAAAAAGTTTATCAAAAGAGGTTATGACCCTATCAGTTTGCAACGTACTGCATGCTTGGTGGTGGACCCTTTTACAGTTCGCCACTATGCTTTCCTCTTTACTTGTACGATGACCGGACAGGCTGTGGACCCTATGATGACGCCTACCTAAAGCCCATTGGGACGGTGGTGTTTGATGTTTGTCTGTGATCTTTCTTGTCGTGCCCTTAATGGTTTATTCTCTTGTTGCTCTGGCTTTTGCCAAGTCACCGAGTACCTTCAGTACCTTTCTAGGCTATTGTTTTTTTGTATTATATTTACACGAGCATATTTGTGTTTTACTTATATTGCCTATTGATGCTGCCTTGTTCGTTAGAGATTAGATCATGGCGGGAATTTCTTTATTTACACCGTCCTGTTTAATGGGATGAAGTAGGGTAAGTGTGAGTTTTGGTGCACCCTAGCACCGGTTTATACCCCCTGGCCTACTTTGCCACTGACCGTTCCAAGGCGGTAGCCCTATTGTCAACCCTTTTGTGTTTGTGATGTTGTTTGTATTTATTATTACTTTTGCCTTCTTGTTTGTCTGTTTGATTGTTTGTTTCTGTTTTTTGTGGTTAACTGTCCTCCTTGAATGAATGCTACTTTCCCTGTCCGATCTTTTTATATTCTTTACCAGTCCATCTCAACGACTTTTCTTGTTTTTTGATGCTCCAAGACCAAGTTTGTATTTAGTACTAATTAGGGGCTTGACTATCAAATTCTTAGCGATTTTTTTGATTTATTACTAGGACTTTCTTCGTTGAAGTCTTGTTCTTACATAATCGTCATACATTTTAAGCAAACTTATAACATTAACAAATCTATGAAGATTAATTCCATCATAAACTGTTTTTTCTATTTTGTTTTACTTGCAATGATCGATTAATGAAGCAGCAGCATTAATTAAAGCAATTTAATCGGCGGCTACAAAAGCAGCTCCATCGAGAAGCTTGTTTACTTGAAAACTTATTTCAAAATATGCGTTATATCAATCAAAGTAAGAACTCTATAATTTAGTGTAAATTGGTAGCCACTTTTCATATGTCTAGTTTTATTTCTAGGCCTAGGTATATTGGTATCTAATTGAATAGGTACATGTTCATATATACTATTATATTAATCACTTCGAAACATCTATATATACTATTAATTATATTATTTTTTATTAATTAATTGTTAAATTATTGTATGAATATTTTTAGTTCCTCTTCCGGATAGTAATCTGTTTATTTTTGCATTTACATCCTCTTCAGTTTCAGTTACAACTTCTGCCACATCTACTTTTTTTTTACTATCAGCCTTTGTAAGTTCTTTTAAAATTATTTTACCTTTTGGTTTAGGTTTCATAACCGAAACTAATTTATCAGCAGCCCTTTTCCTACTTCATCTCCTAGTGTTTTGTAACCACTCTCTACGATTTGTTTTGAAACAGTCTCTTATGCTTTCTTGCGCGTTGTTTTCACAGATTTTAAATATTTGTGATACAGCCTTTGAAAATATATCAAATATACCAGCTCCCGTTAATTTATCTACATTAATTGTCTTGGGAAAAATCGGAAATATGTGTGGACTCCGTTAAGATTAATACTTTTGCTAGTGAAGTCGGTTATGTAAATAGTAATACTGTTAATGATCATTTTGTTTACTTCGCAATATACCCAACTCTTATCGGTTCATCTTTAAAAGGATATGACATTGTAAAATCAGCTGTACTTATTTCATAAATAACATCTCCGTATGATCCAACAACAATAGAATTTGTTATCAAATCACAGTGAATATATAAAGTATCAATATAATTTTGTATGTTTGGGGCTACTGTCCCAAATTTAGTTTCTCTAATAACATCCTATTTATCAAAGCCAATTAAGGTGTGAAAGTTTGATTCCATTGAGTCAAGTGTACACTTATTATGAATGGTAACTAAACATTTGAAACTTGATAAATCAATATAGCTAGCATATATCACTACCGCTCATGAACAGTCTCAATCAAACCGAGACTGCAATATTTCATATGTGTCGTGCTCGGCCGTTTCCAAAGGTCCATTATCACACGCTTTTTCTACATCTCCTTCTGTATTTAGTTCAATTAAGTAACGCCCGGATTGATAAACTCTAAATACAATGGATAGTTCTTTTAAGTGGTTTTTGTGTTGGGTATGATACATAACGCAGACTGCCATCATCCACAATGTTTTTTTTCTATCTATAGTATATTAAAAAAATATAATCCGACTTGAATTGACCACTTTTACTTTCAACTCATCAATTATACCAAGAAGTATTGTTTGACGACTATCAAACCTTTGATTATGATATTTATGAAGAGTTATTTTGTTATCAAACGCTCTACTCCTTCCATCCTGAACAGCTCTCATTTTTATTGAAGCATCAGCAATATCAGTTTCTAATTCATTATTGCCAACCACTTGCCTCTTAATTTCTTCGAACCCTTTGCTAATATCATCATGAAGCCAGTGCTTATTTGCTCATTTGATTTCATATTAATCATGTTCTAATGCACTTTTAAGAAGAGTTATTTCATTATCAAAAACTCTGCTTCTTTCATCCTGGATTGTCCTCATTCGTCTTGAAACCTCATTAATAAAAGTCTCTAGTTTATTATTGTCCACCAATGTGTTCAAAGTAGCCTACAGCGTCTTGCTGTCAACCAATCGCTTTTTGATGTCTTCAAACTCTTTGTTGATGTCGTCAACGTTAGTGTTTATCCGTTCATTTAATTGCTGAATTTGAGCTATTTCGGTATCAAAAACAGTTCTCATTTGTTTTGAAGGATCGTTAATAGTAGCTTCAAGCTCATTGTTATCAACCATTTGTTTATTGATATCTCGAATTCGCTCATTAATGCTTTCAACACCAACTTGTATCTCTTCACCTAACCTTTTATAGAGCTCGCTATTTTCCAATTCAGCCTCTTTCTTTAATATTTTTTTAAAGCATCACCCAGACGTTTTATTTCATCTTATACACCATTTTGAATATCAATCATTTTCTCAGGGTTTGTCTGTAATTGCTTTTGTATTTGACTTATTTTGTTATTAACATCTGTTGTTAAGTTTTTCATCATTTCTGGAATTTCTTCAATATTAAAATCGTCTATAATTTTATTCTTCTTCTTAAAGTAATTTGTTTTGTTGTTACATCATCTGCATCTGCCGGATTATCAACATTGATAATTCTGTTATTACCCATGTTAAAATCAATTCTTAAAACGTTTTCCTGGTTTTCACTCTTGTGAAGATAACTAACCAGATGTTTTTGTTTTACATACTCAGACAGCACACTACTTAAATTTGTAATATTAACACTGCCTGAACTAGCTTCTTCGCTTCCAATATTATTAAAAAGTCCCATTATAATATAGACTATATTAAATTGCGCCTATAAAGTTTCTTTTGATCAACTGCTTCGGGCGATCCAGATACAGAAAATCATACTGATTGTCACTTGTTTTTTTATACTGATCTTTGCTAACATCTTGCTCGTTGAAAAGCATACCCAGCTCACGGTTAACTGGAGTATTGATTGTATTAGAAATAATAGAATTAGTATTAGTATTAGAAATATATGTAAGCAAGTGAAGAAAATATAATGAGAACAGTGTAAGCGAATGTCTTTGGATGTTTTATAATAAGATTGCGAAAAATAAATTACGCAACAATTGTTATGACTGCCTCGGAGAAAATAATTGATAATATCGTATTGATTGCGCTCGCAAACATAATCATAAAGAATAACTATATTTTGAGTATCAGAGTCCAGGTCATTCAGGGATATCTTCATCATTTGAACATTCTAATATGTCTTCGACTAGAATTTTATTCTTTTTTGCTATTTTTTTCAAGTTTTTGTGACAAGACCTTGTACTTTGATTGTTCCAAGTTTTCTGCAAATAAATAAATATTGTCGTAATACACTCAAGGTTTCATCAACATATGAACTAACGTATTTGTTTTTACCGGAACTGGAATTACCACATATCAGTTTCCTAAAACAACAGTCTGGCATAAAGTTCCATATCTGTTTGAAATTACCGTTTTCTGTCTTCATATCATAGTTTGAAATGTCCATTATAATAATACTTGCATATTATTAATTATCTAACCTACTAGTATAATGTCTAAAGTGTATTGCGCAATAAAAATAATCCCATTTGCAGAAAGAGTAGGAACGGAAAAAGACTGTTTTAATGCCAATCAAATCAGATATTACGGCATGAAACAAGTAACTAAACCTTTACCAAAACAAACAGAAAGAAAGGCTCCCAGGGCCGCAAAGAAGCCGGGAAGCATAAAGGGAACCAACAAGTCAGCCATCCAATTTTATCTCATTTTATTCGAGGGAGAATTAAATGTTTTGAAAAAGCAACTAGCCAACAAAACAAAAACAGACGAAGAAAATAAAAAGTTTAGGGATAGAATGGCATGCGCGTAAAAACAAAGAGCACTAGCCTTATCAAATATTGCCAAATTAGAAAATGCAGCCAAGGCACCAGTTAAGCCACCAGCCAAGAATGCAACCAAGAAAGCAACTAATAAATAAACCATGCATGTTTTACCACCAATATAACTTATCTTATTTCATCTAACCTTATAATATACATGTCTTTGTTAAAGTGGAAAGAATTAGCATATAAAATGAAATCATCAAGTAATCTTGTTAAAGAATATAAAAATAAATTTATTCAAAAAATACTAGAAAAAGGAGCTAGTTGTGAATTATACAAAGACGTATTTAAACCTGTAATTAGCGAAATAAAAGATCAGTCAAAACAGTTAACTATGCAGTTGTTACCCTTCCAGAAATAAGTCAAAATTAGCTACTCTTCCTGGAGCTATAGGCGAGGAAGTACAAGAACAAAAGTCCGGTAGAGCAGTATTCGGAGGTACGTTTGATGTTGATGTTGGTAATAATAAAGCCGTGATAAAAGCATATACCTTTGCATTACCAATGGAATTAGCCAAAGAGGCATTACTCAAGGACGAGTATAATTTCAAACCCTTGCTTACAGATATTTCTAATACAATCGATACAATAGGACGCAGCAGAAGTATCCTATCTAAGCAGATAAAAAGGAAAAAGATGAATAAATACTGATAAAGGTGATCCTTCGTGAGCAACAAACACAATCAAGATAATAAAGCAACAAAAAAGCAGCACATGAGTAGAGCGGCAAACTCTAATAAACGAGTCAAAACCTTTCAAAATTGGTAGATTATAGAAATAGGATTAATGAAATGATTCCGCCGAGCAAAATCATTTTACCCAGAAAAAACAGTTTCAGGAAATGAATTACAACAAAATAGAAATTTGTACAATGTTAGTAAAGATGATCACTTATCGGCCATCACAAACTTATTGCTAAACAAGGAGAAACAGTTGTATTAAATCTGAAAGTAGACTTATAGATTTAATACAAAAAAGCGCTACAATAATGGAAAAACATACGCGAAGCTGTCCCAAAAGGCTTTAAAGAAACTGACATAATTATCTGGTTTGCCAGTTCATAAAGGTTCATAAAGGTTCTCTAAAGATCAAAAAGATTTTAGGAGGTTGCGTCGAATATTACAACATCCTGATGATTTGGTTAGTGATTTGGAGTTAGTATGCGGAAGAATCAGGAAATAATAGTCCACAGGTAATAAATAAAGGTATTAGCATATGTCACAGGATGACCTTAGTGGTTGGGCTAACTCAGGAAAGAATCAATGACGGTGAATGCATTTACATACGTTTAATGCAACTTTTAATATATGTTTAATATATATACAATTATCTAAAAAAACAAGCGAATATACAAATGAACTATGAAAAGAATGTTCTCATGAACGTTTAAGACGTTCTTAGTATTGTTATAAATACTGAATGTCTAAGACACTAAAGTGTTGTTAAAGCTATAACAATGTTGATCTAGCGCGATAACTGTGATGCGCGAGAGCTCATGAAGATGATGATGCGCGAATTCAATGGATGATTGTCATCAAATGCCTTCTGTAAGGGTTGATGACGCGATGCAATGATAGTTAACCTCCACTGAGATTGTGAGTGATATTCCTCCAGTGAGGACTGGTAACGGGCCCACCTTGTGTCCCGGGGGTTGTCGTTAGTAAAACCTGGTCATGCTGACGCAGGTACGGGTACCGTCTCCATCGCTCGTAAACGTTAATCGTGGAAGCTTAGCTCCACTCCTGGATATCCAAACCTAGATGGCTTACTCCAACCCTGGATGGCTTATATCCTGGATGGCTTATCTTCAACCCTGGATGGCTTATATCCTGGATGGCTTAGTCCAACCCTTGATGGCTTATATCCTGGATGGCTTAGGCTGTAATTATACATACGTTTTAGATGTCGGTTGACAAACATAACAATCTTGCATAATTATCATTACCCAAACAAATCATTATTCAATCAATATATGTAAGCTGTACTAATGATGAGTAGCAATGTATACATATTCTACAACGCCATGTATACGCTATGTACGTCGCCGTTAATCAATGCCCCTAATACATGTAATATAAACATGATCAAATTACTCATATATTACACTCACTGAGTTATGCATGCACGCATGTCAACTAATGACCACATATACAACGCTATGCATACGCGTCGAACATTTATTCTTGTCACTCATCTCATTGTTAACTAATGTTAACAATCGTGTATTACAATCACTGAGTTATTCGCCAACGTTAACTAATGCACCTATTATCCACTGTTATCAAATTAATATTGTTTTACAATTAATGATCAATTACAATAATTACATCTAATAAAGTAACTTCAAAATCATATGCTAGTCTAGAATAATAGATTTGGGTGTAACCGATAACTTACAAGAGCTATGTACGACCAGTACGCTCTACCCGTGACATTTTGTGACAGCATAATTGATGAAGTATTAAAAACAGGCAAAATATCAGCCGGGATACACGAACAATTATTTTCTAAATATTTTATTTAATCTAAATAGTATTATAATGAAATAAATAAAATGATGAGTAAACCCAGAATAGGAAAGAAAAAATGTTTTGTTGAAAACACACCATTGAAGTTTTAAACAGCACTTTTCGTATGCTCAAACAGCTGCAGGATCAGACGAAGAAGTAATCACATTGTGTTTCACCAAAATACTACAAATCCAACAAAACGATAATTTTACTGAACCCTTATAAGGGTACATAAAGCGGTATAAGTTGAACGGTTACAGGTAACCTGAGTGTTCAGAATAATTTTATTTCAACCTGTTCCCATATAATGTCGTACTTGTCTCTAGTGGCTTTTGTTTTAATTGGTTTTGTTTATTTTTTTATTTTTAATAGCTTAAATATTTTCTGAAAAATGTAATTAAATTTAATTATTTATTTCCGGCCTCCTATCTTATCTAAAATTGTCACAGTTTTGTAAAACAAAACCTCCCAGGTCTGTTTCTCAGTAGGGGATAAATTATGCTTTTTTAAAAGTGTTTCTAGATTATATTTTCCATGATAAACGCTCTTCTTGCGAATGCCTTGATAATCTGCAATACGATCATATCCGTTGTGGGTTCCGCATTTAAAACAAATAAGTTCTCTATCAAAAACTACACAAGTACTATTAAAATTTGCACATGCATAGGTACACTTGTAACAAAGTCTATACTAAACACAAGCTTTACAATGTGTCTTTTTGTCGGCTATGTAAAATAAAAAAGAATCAATGCAAATTTTAAAAGAATCGAAAACATCCAAAACTTTTTTGTTTTTACAATATCTGCAATTCATTATAATATCATAAATTAAGATGTTAATATTATTTTAAATAATGGCTTAAAAATAAATATCTATGTAATGTTATAATGAAACATAGAAAAAGAAATCGAAAACTTTAAAAATATTGCATGAAGCAAACTTTTTACTGCTGTTAAAGATCACGTTAAACTATATTGCGATAAAACTTATGAAAATTCTGGGATTAATTTATTTTGGTCTATAAAAAGATCAGGAGCCGTTCTTTATGCAATTTTCAATAAAGGTCAAGTTTCATCAATAAGCACTTATGACTTCTCTGCACTATATACAACCTTACCACATCACCTTATTAAATACAAGCTAATTTCTCTTATTCAAAAAACATTCGCTGGAGAATATACCACATTTTTGGCATGTAATAATATAAAAGCGTTTTTTACTAACGGCAGTTTAGACAATTATACTATGTGGACTGGCTATAAAGTTTGTGAAGCACTCATCTTCCTATTAGATAATATTTTCGTCAGGTATGGAACCACCCTTTTATAGACAAATTGTTGGTATCCCTATGGGTACGAACTGTGCACCACTTGTCGCAGATTTGTTTTTATTTTGCTATGAAAGAGATTTCATGTTGAGTCTTTCACCAGATACCCAGGCAGATGTTATTGAAGCCTTTTGTGACACCTCTCTCGGTATCTGGATGACCTATTGAACATTGACAACCCTTTTTGTCCAACTATGGTTAATAATATTTATCCTAAAGAACTTCAGCTTAACAAAGCTAATATATCCGATAATAACGCTTCTTTTCTTGATTTAGATCTCTCGATTGAAAATGGTGAAATAATTAGCAAAATCTATGACAAGAGAGATGATTTGAATTTTGACATTGTTAATTATCCCCGCTTGGATGGGGTTGTTCCCCGAGCAACTTCTTATGGGGTGTATGTGTCTCAACTTATTCGTTTTTCTAGAGCTTGTACTCGCTTTTAGATATCTTTGTATAACTAAAAGCTCCTCAATCAGGGTTACCGTTACCATAAACTTCGTAAAACCTTTGCAAAATGTTATTATCGTAACCCTGATCTTCTTTCCAAATATAAAAGTAATTTAAGGACTCTTCTGCAACAAGGACTATCACAACCTGACTTCTATGGTGATGTGATTTATAAACTTCGTAAGATTCTTGGTCATGATCACTTTTATACTAACTTTGTTAAACTTGTTTAAAAGTTTATCAAAAGAGGTTATGACCCTATCATTTTGCAACGTACTGCATTCTTGGTGGTGGACCCTTTTACAGTTCGCCACTATGCTTTCCTCTTTAATTGTACGATGACCGGACAGGCTGTGGACCCTTTGATGACGCCTACCTAAAGCCCATTGGGACGGTGGCGTTTGATGTTTGTCTGTGATCTTTCTTGTCGTGCCCTTAATGGTTTATTCTCTTGTTGCTCTGGCTTCTGCCAAGTCATTAAGTACCTTCATTGTGGCTTTCTAGGCTATTGATTTTTTCTATTATATTTACACGAGCATATTTGTGTTTAACTTATATTGCCTATTGATGCTGCCTTGTTGGTTAGAGATTAGATCATGGCGGGGATTTCTTCATTTACACTGTCCTGTTTTAATGGGATGCCAGTAGGGTAAGTGTGAGGTTTGGTGCACCACAGAACCGGTTTAAAACCCCAGTGACCTACTTTGCCACTGACCGTTCCAAGGCGGTTCCTTTTGTGTTTGTGTTGTCGTTTGCATTTATTATTGCTTTTGTCTTCTTGTTTGTCTGTTTGCTGTTTGTTTCTGTGTTTTGTGGTTGACTGTCCTCCTTGAGTGCTGCTTTCCTTGTCCGATCATTTTATATTTCTTTATTGGTTAATTTTGAAGATATCGATAAAGAACTAATAGCTTTTACAAACATGAATTATTTGTCTGAAAGAATTATATCCAAAACCCAAAAGTTAGAAGTGATGTGGAAAAAATGAAAAAGGATATAAAAACCTTAAACAACTTGTGCGATAAAATAATCATATTGGCAAATATTGGTATCATAAATGAAGATTCTTTTATCACTACACCATTTCTTTAGAAAATTGAATTGATATTTTTATTTATGCTGATTAAAATTACTAAATTTATGCTTAAAGAAATATTTTCTGTATACTATTATATAATGAGTGTCACAGAAATTGAAAAATCCCCCGAAACAACGTAGTAAAGTTTTCACTGTGGGCATTGTAGAAAGAATAGATTCACTCATTCAGCTTCGCCGAACCCGAAAAATAGTTACGGAATTCCTCAAGATTGAATTAGTACGAACGAGTGGTTGTAAAATGAGTGTTGATTTGAAAATTACTTTCGTTTAATCAGCTGGTGTAATTTCTTACAAAACAGCTTATTTTACTTCCAAGGCAGCATTAATCTTACATAAACATGAGATCAAAATGCGTTGAATACGGCTGCTGATGAAATTATAAATATAATTGTGGGTTTGGTTTCTGAGGAAAGTGGCTGAACAATAAAACATGAAGAAGACAATGAATGCTTCAGGTGGTGCCATTTGGCATATACATTTTCTGCAGCAAAAGATCCCCAAATTAAATAAAGTACAAAAACCATATTGATGCTTTTGATTACAAGGGACTGATGCTCTTGATTACAAGGGAATTACATTTCCTGTTACCATAAAGCAAATTAGAAAAATAGAAAAACAAAATAGTATACGTTTTAATATATTTGGATATGAGGATAATGGAGAGTTTTATCAAAGACAATAAAGCTGAAGAAGAATGTGATATGCTTTTGATTACCCCGAACAAGAAAAAAATCAGTACGTGTGGATAAAAGATTTTAATCGGTTAATGTATAACCAACCATCACACATGTGATGGTTTTGCAAAACATGATTGCAGTGCTTTACATATGAAAATGTTAAAAAGCACACACCTGACTGTCTTTCGTATAATGGCAAACAAGCAATACAAATGTCAGACGAAAATTAAAAGGTTTACTTTAAAAACTACGATAGGCAGGTAATGGTCCCGTTTGTCGGATATGCTGACTTCGAAACAATAACTGAAACTTCAATAATCCTAAAATCTCTTATACGGAGGCATACCAACAAGATACTGATTGTGGATACAGGTACAAGGTTGTTTGTTATGAAGATTGTCGCAAGATGACCCTAGTGGTTGGGGCTAACTTAGGAAAGAATCAATGACGGTGAATGCATTAACATAAGTTTAATGCAACTTTTAAAATATGTTAAATATATATACAGTTATCAAGAAAAACAAGCGAATACACAGATGAAATATGAAAAGACAGTTCTCATGAACGTTTAAGACGTTCTTAGAATTATCACAAATACCTAACTATATGTTAAAGTTATAACAATATTGATGTGCACAAGAATTATGGTCTAGCGCGATGAATGTGATGCGCGAAAGCTCATGAAGATGATGATGCGCGAATCCAATGGGTGATTGTCATCAAATGCCTTCTATAAGAGTTGATGACGTGATAGATATGATAATTAACCTCCCCCGAGGTTGTGAATGACGTTCCTCCAGTGAGAACTGATAACGGGCCCACCTCGTGTCCCGGAGGTTGTTGATTCTTTAACCTGGCTATGTTCTCCAGGGACCGTCTCCACCGCTCGTTACAGTATGCGTTGATTCACCCTAAAGACTTAACTCCACTCCGGGAGGCTAATGCTGTGTAGGCCCTTTAGGTGATTCGACACACAAATCAACGCATAACGTAACGAGCGGTGGAGACGGTCCCCGTACCTGGAAAACATGGACAGGTTATAGAATCAACAACCCCCATAGTAATAAGCAGAAAGTACAGAGTGGTAATCAAAGAGGAGGAGGTAGTCCGATGGGTGCTAGATGAGTTTAGGTAGAGATATAGGTGGTCAAAACCGAGGTAGAGGTAGAGGCAGAGGTGGTAACAGTCCGTTTACTAAAACCGGGAGTAGTAGCTGTTGTGTTAAATCAGATGGCGTAATGGCGAAGATCGGAACATGTCTCTTTCCGTATGCAAATCTTCCGAATCAGTAGTGTTATTTTTTACTTGTCCTTTGGGACCAACGAGCCCAATATACGTGGCTTTGAAGTAGAATACCGCTTAAGCCGGTGCTAGGGGGCGTGAGAAGTGTTGCTTCTTTCATTATTTCTCATGAACAGACTCAATAAAACCGAGTCTGCTGTTTTATTCTCTTAACTGTGTTTGTTGCTTTCAAAGGATCACCTTTATCAGTATTTATTTTCAACAGCAGATGGTCTAGTGAATGGTAAAGGACTAATTGTAATGAAGGATACAGGTGGTACAGGTGTGGTAGTTAAGCGTAGTTAAGTTACGGATGACCAGTTGGTAGGTAAACAGTCACCGTGTATGTTGTTAAATAAGTCAGTAGAGTACGTGCCAATAGCGAGAATAGATGTAGATACACATTTCTTTAAAGGGACTACAGAGGCACTATGTATGGACGACCCGATGTACGATTTAACGATAGGGAGCATAGAAGGTTCAGTACTTCTGGTAGTGTCCGCTTTTAGGAGTAGCACAAGTAATGCAGTGGAGACTAGAGCGCAGGCTCAGAAGCAAGCGCAGGCTTATAGAAAATTAAAGATTCCTGCAGCCGTAGGTGACATATCTAGAGCGGAGTTTATAGAAGCACAAACTCAAGACGAGGCATTATATCATTGTACAGCGAAGGCCAAGGATGGTGTAGTTACGAAGTGTAAAGGGTACGGTAGTTCTAAGTTTGTACATAGGAATATAGTTACGAAGTGTAAAGGGTACGGTAGTTCTAAGTTTGTACATAGGAATAGTTTATTGTACAGAGAATTTGAAGATAGTGGTGGTAGACAGTTTAATCAATTAGTGGTACCTACCCAGTATAGAACGACAGTGACTCATGAGTCGATTATGGGAGATCATTTAGGTGTAAAGAAAACGTCAGATAGAGTATTGGCAATTTTATTGGCCAGGCGTTAGTGGAGATGTTACTAAGTATTGTAGGTCCTGCGAGGTATGCCAAAGGACAGCACCAAAAGGTCGAGTGGCCAAAGTACATTTAGGTCAGATGCCAATGATAGATACACCATTTAAACGGGTAGCCGTAGACATAGTCGGACCAATATTTCCAGTGTCAGATAGGAAAAATAGGTATATTTTAACCATGTTAGACTATGCAACTAGGTATCCGGAGGCAGTAGCATTGCCATCAATTGAAACTGAGAGAGTACCGGAGGCATTAGTCTATATGTTCAGAAGGCTAGGTGTACCAGAGGCAATGCTGAGTGATTGTGGGTCGCAGTTTACGTCAGAACTTATCAGGTTATTGTCTTTTCGTCAAATCACAACAACGCCTTATCACCCTATGTGTAACGGGTTGGTCGAGCGATTTAACAGGACGTTAAAGCAAATGTTACGACGTATGTTTACAGAGAGACCAAAATATTGGGACAAGTATCTCAATGCTTTGCTGTTTGCATTTAGAGAGGTTTTTCAAGAGAGTTTAGGATTTTCCCTGTTTGAGTTATTGTACGGTAGATTAGTTAGAGGTCCCATGAGGATTCTTAGAGAGATGTAGATAGGTGAAGTAGATAGTGAGGAGGTTACGACTACATATCAGTATGTGTTGAATCTGAAGGAGAAACTAGAGGAGACTTGTAAGATAGCACAAAGTCAGTTAGTTAAGGCAAGTACCAAGTACAAGCGGTACTATGACCTAAAAGCTAGGAGATTTAAGATAGATGACCAGTTGTTAGTGTTACTCCCGACCAACAATAACAAGCTGTTATTACAATGCAAAGGGCCATTTTACATTAGAGGGATAGTGAACACTATGGATTATCGAATCGAGATGAATGAAAGTTGAAGACCTTTCATACCAATATGCTAAAAGATATATTAGTGAACCGATAATGTGCAACAAGGTATGTTAACCGGAGTTAATGTTCCAGTTATAGAGGATATTGAGGAAGGCAGTAGTGAGGACACTAGTCCCATGTATTTTCCCACTAGTGTAGGTAAGGAGACAGCAGCCGATGTAAACATATCGGGCATGCTTAGTGTAGTACAGAAACGAGAGGTAGATAGTTTACATTCTCAGTGTAGTGCTGTTCGGTCCGATGCGTCGAGACCAACATATATAATGCCCCTGTCACACTATAGCGCGTTTCCACTGCGTTGGCACGGCGTTGTTTAATTTTCCAGAACGCCGTGAGATCGCAAGAAAAATCTGATATTTTTCGTGAAGATGGAGATGTCACGGCGTCCTCACAGCGACCAAGGCGTTGCTACGGAGCTCCCATGGCGTTCTATCGCGTTCCTACGGAGTTCTTGTTGGCGATTGTCTGCGCTCTCACGGCGCTTACACTGCGTGCACTGCGTTTTCACGGCGCTCACACTGCGCTGACGGCGTGTTGAAGACGTTCGTTTGCACTACCTATAATTCATTTATACTATTTTGTTCGTTTTTGTCATGCAAATGCCGATGGACGCGGTAGAAGCGCCTTGGGAGCGCAATGATCGCCGTGACAGCTCCGTACAGTCGTTGTAAGAGCGCAGTAAAATAAATAACACTCCGTATAAGCGCCGTAGACGCGCCGTATAAGCGCGGTAGAGACGCAGTGACATCTCAGAGAACGCCGTACAATCTCCGTGCAAGCGCCACCGACAACCAAAGCGTTCGCACTGCGACCTCTGTGCGCGCCCGCGGAGCTCCTGTGGCGTTGTAGGAGACCTTACTGCGCTGCTATGGCGACCTTACGGCGACCCCACTGCGCTCTTATCAGAACGCCGAGCGACGGCGTTTGTTTTGTGCATGCTCAAAGTGCGCGCCGTCGCTTGGCGTTCTATGCGATCCCAATGCGTCTACTGGCGATGCCACTGCGTTGCTGCGGCGATGCTTGCGATCGTACTGCGCGCACCTCGGCGTTCTGCATTTTTCTTGGACGCCGTGGGATCGCCGTGAGAACGCGGCCCTAGTGTGACAGGGGTTTAAGGCAGTGTAGCCATAAGCACACGTTAGCAAAGCCGATCAGGGAAACGGGAGACCCTACTCCATTTCGCAAACAGTATACCGGTAATGCGATGGATTCAATGTGTAAAGTTGGAGTTCTTGTAGTTGCAGGAAGTATTTTAATGGTAACAGTAGAGTCGGCGTAATAGACCGTGGAAAGGACAACATTGGGGCAGACTATTTAAGTCGCCGCACATAATGTCAGGGTAAAATACAATAGCAGAGTACAATAGTATAATAGTGTATGGCAGTGTATTGTACAATAGCAGTATCTGTTACGACAGTGTAGTGTACAATTCTAGAATATTGTTGAAATTTTAATGTTGCTTATAATGCAACAATGTCTTGGTACCTGAGCGATCGTCGTGGACGTTTTGTCGCTCATTTGCAAGGGAGAATTAATAGTTTATTAATGTGTAAATATTAATTATATTTTGTTGAATTTTAAAAGTAGCACTTTCTTTAAGTGGGGAGATATTGTCACAAAATAATCTCGAGTAGAGCGTATTGGTCGTATATAGCTCTTGTAAGCACTTGGCGACATCTGTCAGTCACATTCTAATCTATTGTTCAGTTGAAAAAAATTCACCATTCGCATGATATACTCATGTAACACGGAAAAGCGTGCAGTATTATAACGCCGCTAGAGGGAGTACGGCAGGGCCGTTCAATAAGTTGATATGTGCGTTAATGCTTGTAAAAGTATAGGTATTTTACAATATATCTCTCTAAATGGCAAACTCGTGTAAGGGTCCTTTCGTGTAGAATTTTAATACTGCGCATTTAGCCGCGAGTATCACGGAATGAACGTGGGAAATAATGTTTTGGACGGAACGTTGGTTATAAAATGCATTGTTCTCCAGTCATGGCCGGGATTGATGGAAGGTTACTTTTTTTGGCAGAAGTTGGAAACGGCGAAATTCACAGGCAATATGCGGTCAGTATTTATTTATGAAATTTTGTTGTGCATTTGTATTCAGTGGGCGTCGCCATCTTGTTTGGCGATGTTATTTCATCCGGTTAGCTTTTATGTTTCTTAAACATTCTAGCATATGATTCAAAAGTTAATTTTATTAGATATAATTATTGTTGTCGATCATCAATTCAACGATATTGATTTGTTAACGTTGTATAGTAGATGCATTAGTTAACTTTTATAGGACATGCATGTATATATACATATGTGTATAACTCATTACTTGTAATACAAGATTAAATTGATAACGTTGTATATTAGGAATATTGTGTACTGATAATTGTATAAGATTGTTATGTTAATGAACCGACATGTAAAAGTATGTACTATTACAGCCTAAGCCTCCCGGAGTGGAGCTAAGTCTTTAGGGTGTGTAGGCCCTCTAGGTGATTCGACACATGAATCAACGCATAACGTAACGAGCAGCGGAGATGGTGCCCGTTCCTGGACAACATGGCCCCAGGTTATAGAATCAACAACCCCCGGGACACGAGGTGGGCCCGTTATCAGTCCTCACTGAAGGAACGTCATTCACAACCTCGGTGGAGGTTAATTATCATATATATCGCGTCATCAACTCTTATAGAATGCATTTGATGACAATCACCCATTGGATTCTTGCATCATCATCTTCATGAGCTCTCGCGCATCACATTCATCGCGCTAGACCATAATTCGTGTGCACATCAACTTTGTTATAACTTTAACAACACTTTAGTGTCATATATAGTCAATCGACACATTCAGTATTTGTGATAATACTAAGAACGTCTTAAACGTTCATGAGGACAGTCTTTTCATATTTAGCCTGTGTATTCGCTTGTTTTCTTGATGATTTTTATATATATTTAAAAGATTTCAAAAGTTGCATTAAACTTATACAAATGCATTCACTGTCATTGATTCTTTCCTGAGTTAGCACCAACAACTAGGGTCATCTTGCGACAATGATACATATTCCAAACCAGTTGTGACATACAGGAGACCAAACGCTGTTTGCACGTTTTTAGAAAATTAGAAAGAAAAAATGATAGAGGAAGAAAAATATTGAAAAAAACCACCATGAAAGCACATTTTAAGAAAGATTTGACGATGACAGTAGAAGAAGAAAAGCAATTCAAAGCGGCTGAAAAAAAACGCCATATTTACGATAAACGTTACCTGACATGTGACAGGGCAGTTAGAGATCATTGCCATATAACTGGAAAGTTTAGAGGAAGTGCCCATGATAAATGTAATCTTAATTTTAGGTTGACTTAAAGGATACCTGTTGTATTTCATAACTTGAGAGTATATGATTCTCACTTCATAATGCCACATATCGGAAAATTTAAAAAACAATAAACGTCATACCATATAACATGGCTTTCATGTTAGGACAACATTTAGTGTTTATCGATAGTTTCCAGTTCATGTCTCAATCATTAGGAAGCTTAGAAAAAACATTCCATCGTTTCAATATACTTCACAAGAATACGCTGGTAACAAGTTGGAACTAATAAAAATAAAAGGGGTTTACCTTATGATTATATGAACAGCTTTGAATCAACTACCCGATAAAAATAGCTTTCATTCCCAATTTAATGACGAGCAAATATCAGATGCAGATTATGAACATGATAGTAAAATATGGAACGCATTTAAGATTAAAACAATGGAGAATATCATGATCTGTGTTTAAAAAGCGATGTTTTGCTGCTGGCTGATGTTTTAGAAAATTTTAGAAAAATGTGCTTTGAGTATTACAAATTTGATCCTTGCCATTACTTTAGCGGTCCTGGACTGGCTTGGGATGCATGTCTTAAAATAACTAGAATTAAACTTGATTTAGTTACCGATATCGATCAGTACTTGTTCATAGAAAAAGGACTAAGGTATGGTGTGAGTAAGTCTGCGACCATTTATTCAAAAGCTAACAATAAATATATGGAAAACTACGACAGCAGTATGGAAAGCAAGTATATAATGTATCTTGTCGCTAAAAACGTGTATGGGTGGGCTATGTGTCAACCATTACCAACTGGTAACTTCAAATGGGTTGACAAATTCGAGAAAGGAAAATCAAATTATATTTTTGATCTCGAATATCCTGAAAAGTTGAATGACTTGCATAATAGTTACCCTCCCGCTCCTGAAACTTTGGAAATAAAAGACGAGTGGTTATCAAACTACTGCAAAAACTTGAAAAAGAAGTTAGGGCCAAGCAAAGTAAAGAAACGTGTCACAACACTGAAGGATAAGAAAAAATATGTTACACGTTACAGAAATTTAAAACTGTATGAAAAGTTAGGACTAAAGGTCAAACAATTACACAGGATACTCCAGTTTGACGAGTCGCAAAGGTTAAACGTGTACATATACCTTAATACTACAAAAAGAACAGGTGGTAAAACTGCTTTGAAAAAGATTTCTTCAAGCTTATGATGATTCAGTGTTTGGTAAAACAATGGAAAACTTGAGAAAAGGAATTAATGTTAAGCTAACGCATGAGAGGAAGTCCTTTTGAAATACGCAGCAAGACCATCAATTATATCTTGTAAAATGTTCAGTAAAAACTTATTTGCCATCAATAGGATAAAAGAAAGACTGGTCTTAAATCGCCCATGTTATGTCGGTATGTGTATTCTGGACTTGTCAAAATACTTAATGTATGATTTCCGCTACAATTATACTAAAAACAAG